>PVKE010030424.1:0-19634 GCA_004027555.1 Craseonycteris thonglongyai
GCCTGGGGGCAAAAGCTGCCAGGCTCTCTACTCATCACTCCTCTGGTGTTGAGCAAGCCACCGTTTGTACTTGACTAGACCACACAGGTAGGGCCACCACAGGCCCCTGCCCATTATCCCAGACAGATGCCCGGTCTCCAATGTTAGGCATGAAGACGGTCAGAGCCCGTGTGACCTGGGCTAGGAGAGAGGGACACCCAGGGGCCATGGCAGCTCAAGGAGCCTCCTAGGCCAGACGAGGGCGTTGGTCCTCCCTGAGGAGGTAACTGCCCGGGCGTGGCCTTGAAGATGGGTAAGGGAAAGGAAGCCGACAGAACGCACACGCAGGGGGCGGGGCTTGGGCATGTCTCCATAGAGAGGAGAGAGTAGTGTGACGTCTGGGCCAGAGAGGCCATCCCTGCGATAGAGGGGGTGCGGATATAAGAGTAGATACTGAACCCCACGTGGACAGGTATGAGCCAGCAGGGATCCCACAGCCCAGAGAGCTCCTTTTACCCCAGTCTCAGGTTTCAGCCCCTGGAATGACCAGAAATGTCACCAACCTCAGGGATGAGCTGGCCCAACATGGAAGTGTTCAGCAGGTTGTCATCTGACTTCTGAAATCAGCGCCCCCCCCCAACATCAAGACAGGTTTTAGGGCAGCCACTCCCCAAGCTAGACCACCTCTTGCCTCCCCCAACCCCCATTTAACCCTTCCAACAGCCACTCTGTGGCCCCCAAACTCCAGCTGCCCCGCCCACCCACAGTTTGGTTTCTATGGGGTCTCCCCAGGCTGAGCCACAGGCCGTGCGTGCCCCTTGTGCCCCGGGCAGCAGGTCCCGCCTCACCAGCTGCCCTGTGACATCCAGGCTGAGGGCACCAGCCTTCTGCAGCAGCAGGAGGGCAGAGTCAAACAGGTCCTGGGAGAGGCCCACAGTGGCCATGGCACCAGTGGTGCCCACGTGCTCTGGCAGCATGAAGCGGGTGGCATCCACGGGCAGAACGATAGGCTTGCCCAGCAAGAAAAGAACAGTCTATGGAGGGTAGGGGGAGAGGGAAGCAAGCAGTGGGCATCAGTAGGGAGGTGGCTCCCTCACCGAACCTGGGCTCTGAGACACCACCCACCCAAGATGGCACATGTTCAGCCTCACACCCGGAACGCTGTTCCAGCTCCTCTCCCCATCAGGAATCTTCCAGAACATCGAGGACTCCAGAGGCAACAAGCCTCCCGCTTTGGGCTGAGGAGGAGGCACTTACATTGATATCCAAGGAAATGTAGTCACTTGTGATATTGGGCGCATTGATCATGAAGTAGCGAATCTGGGACTCAGGACCCACAGGGTTGAGGCCTAAATGAAAACAGAATAAAGAAGAAAAGATGGCACCCTTAGCATTATCTACCAGTGCCTCATTTATGCAGAAAATTCAATTATCTGACTACCTTGGTTAGCCAGACCCAGGGCAAGGAAAAAAAACCAAAGGAAGGGAAAACAGCCCTCCGGGAAGCAAACTGAAGTTGCAAAGTGCACACACCCCAAAATTCAGCCACTCACACCTGTTGGCGCTTCGTTTAGACACAGTTCTAACAGTTTTGGTTTCTTCTTTCTCAGTGGATGGAAGACTAGAGACTCCAAATTAGAAGTTAGGAGAAAGGTCAGTAGGCCCCCAAACTCCCTGCCAAAGGCAAGAAAGAACCACGGAGGGAGCTCACATGACCACGGTCCTGGCACTTACACTGTCTCATTCATTCCTCAGCAAAGTCCTGTAAGTTTAGGAGCCCATTTTACACATGCACACACATCCCAATGCCTCCTACAGGAACTTATAAGGCGCAGGCCTGACGAGTTCCCGATCGAGCCATGTTTAGGACACACTGAGACCACAGTTCTAAGTGGACCACATGTAAGTCCTGGGACTTCGTCTACGGTGGAGGAGGAAGGTGTGTGAGGCAGTGGGGAGACCAATGGCTGATGGGCGCTAGTGGATGTATTAGGCTGTTAATGGGAGTGAGCCCTGAGCCCACAGCAGTGCCTGCTTGTTAACACCTTCCTCTCCTGTCTCACTGCTTCTCTCCCCAGCCAGTGCCCCCTGGACCACTCCCCACTGGAGCCACTTACACTAAAATCCTCGCCTCAGGGCCTGTTTCTGGGGGCCCCAGCCTCGGCAGTGGCCTTCTAGGGTAGTCTGAGTGCTCCCTGGATAGTGAGGACCCCTGGAAGTCCCGGAGGTGGGACAAGCCTGACAGAAGATGGGGAGGAGAGGGAGCCTTGACTCAGTGGTGGGTGGCCCCTGAGAAGGGAAACAGAAGCAGGGGCACTTGGGAGCAGATGAGCTTGAGTTCTGTCAAGCACATGAGTCGGAGGAGCCTGGGGGGCCTCCAGGAGGAGGTGTCCAGGAGGAAATGGAGTCTAGGGGCCTGAGCCCTGAGAGCGGGGGAGGGGGAGAGAGTCTGGCAAGGACTATAAGTGATGCAGGAACAAAACCAGGGGAGGAGCGGGTCTCTGACTCTCCAGGCTGGGGAGGAGGCAATTACAAACTGCCTGTACGCGCCCTAACACACACTCGCACACATGCACACGTGCACGCACACACGAAACATCCAAAGACATGGTTCTAGAATTTGGAGGTCCCCAGAGTCTATCAATAGTTGTCCTCCCAGGGGTTTACCCTGACACAGAGAAGGGTCTTGAAGGGTCTTGGGGGCCCCAGAGCATCCCCATTCCCACCCCTGGGCTCCCCAATCTTACCAATTAAAGTGCCCAGGTGGACATTGAGTCCCTGCACCAGATTGGAGATGCTGAGGCACAGCTGCGACAAGACAGAGGAGCTGGGTTAGGTGGCACTCGGGGCTGGAGAGGACAAGGCTGGGAGGGCCTAGGCTCCCTTTGGAAGCCTCCCCCAACCTGAATTTCTTCCCCACCCAGCAGGCACCTTCAGGCACCTCCTCTGGGCATTGGGGAGCGAGGGGGAAGCTGGGGTCCACGGGCATTGAGGACAGAACGGGCTGCGGGACACACAGGTGGCCACAGCTAGGCCCGGGGGACTGAGGCAGGGAGCCTGCTGCAATGGGGCCCAGAGGGCCAGCTGGCAGAAGGGTGCTCCCCGGGGCGAGGCCAGGCAGCGGTCAGCAAGCCAGGCCAGGGAGCCTGGAGTTCTCCTCAGCACAGTGGCCCACAGAAGTGCATTGAGCTGGGGTCCCTGTGCTAGGAGGCGGGGCCAAGGAGGACCTGCAAGGCCAGGGTGGTCACTGCTGGGTCCAGGCAAGAGCTGGTGAGGCTGGGCCAGGTGAGGCCAGGAGGCAGAGAGGACCAGCTCAGGCTGTACCACCTTTGGCTGCCAGGCCTCAGTTTTCTCATCTGCAAGATGGGAGTGCTGCAGCTACCTCCGGGGGGGTGTGGGGTGGCATGCAGTGGGTTCACTGGGTCTCCACTGCTGCCCCTTAAAGCAGGTGGGGGTGAGGTGAGAAGGGGCAGAGATGGAGATCCGGTTCCCCGTGGGCAGCGGGCCCCTAGCCCCTGGGGCACCATTTCTCACCGCCAGCCACCGGTAGCCAATAACGAAAGCTGAAATAGCAAGCGACAGCAGCACTCTGTCCCAACTGTCCTAACCCCTTCGTGATGTGAATTTGGTCAATTCCCAGGCTAGCCCACCAGGACGTTCAGTCACTGCACAGATGAGATGGAGGGCAGGGGACAAGGGAGGTGACCTGTCCAAAGTTCATGGCTGAGAAGGAGGGGAGTCAGGATTCAAACCCAGGTCACCTCTGGCTCCAGGCCCATGCCCTCATCCACTCTCATTTTGTCTCCTTTTCACAGGCCACACGGCCCCTGAAAGCACTGCCCCCATCCCACCCTCTATCATGGAATGGGGGGGGGCAGCCTATGAGGATGAGTCTCCCTTCCCTGCCACCCCCAAGCCGCCCTTGTTTGGGCCTGACTGCCCTGGACCGTGGCCCCAGCTTCCTCCCTGTCCTCATGGAAAAACTGGAGGAGCCCCATGAAGGGCCTTCCATGAATGAATGAATGAATGAATGAACAAAAGGAGTAACCATCCCAACCTCCCCAGGCCTGCAACGCCTCCTCCATTCACCACACCCGCGAAGCCCTCCTCCCCGGGCGCCCTTTACCTTGTTGCGCAGGACGGCTTTGATGTGCAGCTGCAGCCGGGCCAGCTGTGGGGGGGCCATGCTAAGGAGGAGACACCGGAAGGGCTCCTGAGCTCTGGGTCAGTGCGTTCAGTCCTATCTCTCTGGGCAAAGCCACCAGTCTGGGGGAGAGGAGTCTCTTCCCTCAGGCAGAGGCCAGGGATTCTCATTCCACACCCTGTCCTGGGTCAGACGCAATTGTCCCCACAGCTGAGAAAACAGCCTCAAACAAGAGGTCATTGGTCTTAGGGTTTGGAAGCGGCCGAGAGCACATGAGGAGGCCAGGCGTGGGCCTTGCAAGAGCCAGGCTCAGCCGCATGTGTGGCCAGCTGGCTCCATGGCCACTCAGCCCCGTGAGGCGGGGGTGCTTCCGCCGGGCTCCGAGTCTCTGTGACACATTTAGTAAACTCTCTTCCTCTCTCTGTGCCTCAGTTTCCCCCTGAACAATGAGAGAAGGGTCTACGTTGGTGTGTCTCAAAAGATCCCTAGAAAACTGTGGTCACTTGATCGCTAAAATGTTGATTCAAGCTGTGGCCCAAATTCACTGAATCACCTCTTGGGGGAGGTGGGAGGATGACATCTGAGTTTGATGCCATCAACCTTGGGGCTTCTAATTCCATGAGCCGCCCCTTGCTCATGAGGACGGTGAGGGGCTGTGACTTAGACATGAGGGTCACGGGGCACAAGCATGATTTATACCCAACTCTTCTCTGGGGAAAAGTCCAGTCCCAAATCCTCAACAACTTCACAGTGATGACCCCGCCCCCGACACACACACACACACACACACACACACACTTGTGGGAAATACAGACAAAATGTAGGGGGCTCACAAGCAGTGGGTTAGACAGGATTTGAACTTGGCTCCAGCATTTACTAGTTATGTGACCTTAGGCAAATCACTTAACTGCTCTGTGCTTCCACTTGTTCTCCTGTAGAATGGGAAAATGCTTACACCCTCCTGGTAGGGTTACTGTAAGACGAGGCCCAGAAAGGCCCTGGGACATGACCAGCACACAGTAGGCACTCTGGAGGCAGGAGCTGCTCTTAGCTTTAGATGAGGACATGAGACGGCACCTCACCCAGTGAGAGTTTGGCGGGTCCCCACCTCCGGGCCTCAGACTCCCCATCTCTGCAGAGAGGGGCAGCCTGCTGAGGTCCTCATAGAAGCATGAGCCCAGAATATTCCTTCCTGAATACCATGTGAATGGCTAATGTGCATTGTCACGTGGTGAGGAGTGGGCAGTGGAGAGGACACGGGCTCTGGCTGCACACTCACTGTGTGACCTTAGGCAAGTCCTTACCCTTCTCTGAGCTGAGCTCAGTATGTTCAGCCATAAGACAGGGGTGACATAAGGGGTCTCTTAGGCCCGTTGTGGCAATTGGGTGAAGGTTTGAGTAGGATGCTCAAGAAATGGCACCAGAGACCAGGCACGCACCTGTGGCTGCCATCTAGCATGACGGCACTGCTGAAGAGGGAGAGGCAGGAGGAGATGCTGACCACGGGGGTCCCGATGGAGCCCTGGGCCACACGGGCATCAGCCAGCAGCACCACGGGCAGGGTGAGCTCCAGGGGATCCGGGGCGCTGCGGAAATTGCTTCAGTCCTGAGCCCCGGCTGCGCATCTCAGCAGGGCTGCCTTGACTGAGTCAAAACCCCGTGCACCCCCATCCCAAGCCTGCCCTTCACCTGCCATAGGCAGGACCCCCACTCAGCATGACACAGCCCCACCCGAGCCCCCCAAACTCCACTCGGGGTCACAGGCTTCACAGCACTGGCTATGAACTCTGGCTCCCCGTTTCCTCTCACGGTGAGGCCCTGGCCCAGGCATTCCCCATGCTGAGCCTCGGTTTCCTCTTCTGTGTAATGAGCACAGGATTGGGGGCACTGATCTCACAGGGCTGTGCTGGCTTTTCTGAGGTAGTCGTGTGAAAACAGCGCACTTACGAAACAGTAGTGTCAGGACAGAACAGTTAAACGAAGAGATCCTTCTGAAAGCCTAGCTCATAGTTTGAAAATTAAATGCAGATAAAGTGAGGAATGCACAGAAATAATTCTAATAGTTGTGTTGTCTTTATTGAGCACCTACTGTGTGCCTTGCCCTGTGAAAGGGAGACATAATTTTAATTACAGCAATGAACCCATTTGCTGCGACCCCCATAGCCCTGCTGTGAGGTTTCATCCAGCTGAGGTTTGGAGAAGTGAAACGGCTCTATCTTCCCTGAAAATCCTGCTGCCCCGACCCCCCAACAAGGAGATTCACTCACCGAAAAACCTTGAAAGTAAAATTGGCTGCTGCCCACAAGCGTACCCCAAAACCGGCAATGAAGTCCAGGTGAAGGCGGGGCACCTGGACATTCAGAATCTGGACTCTGGAAGGGTGGAAATGGAGGGGACAGGGCAATACTCATTAAACCATGGAATAAACTCTGGGGCGGGTGCCCTATAAAGGATTTTTCTGACTATTGGAACCACGGGATGAGGAAGAAGTAGTGAGTCCTCCATCACAGGGGGCATGCAAGCCATGTATGACCCGCTGGTAGGGAAAAAACGCAGAGAGGTCCCCAGCACTGCACAGGAATGAGTGAGGGGGTTTCTCAGTTCTTGGAGGGATTTTAGTGGCTGACTGAGGTCTGGAAAGCTGAGAAGGTAGAGAAAGAAAGATTTCAGGAACTACAGAAGCCAGAAATTTCCTCCATAACATTCTAGTCAACAGTTTTGGCTGACAACGGTGAATTCACACCCTTCAAAGATACCTGTTCTGATTGCTAAGCACTTTCCTATTAATCTATGATTTCCTCCCCCCACTACCCCCAAATGAAAGTCCTTTTTTCTGACAGAGTAGGGGGTGGGGATTCAGACACTACAAATGGTATAAATATTAAAAGTCACATCAAAACTCCACCTTCAAACTGTTAGCGCTTGAGTGACGTCCTTCTATAATTCTCCTTGGGACACAAGCTGACCTAGAACCTGTTTTCTTTTCACTGGACAGCCATCCTGGATGTGTTCCCATGGCGACAAACAAGGGCCCTTCGGTGCTATACTCAAACAGCCACTGCTGTCCTTTGTGTAGCAAGACTACAAATCGCCTAGGACCCCTTGATTGTTAAGTATTCATGTCATCCCCAGCTCTCCACCGTTATCAACCAGGCCACGAGCGGCGATCCAGCCCTGCCCGAGGGCCTCAAACTGGGGTTGGAGGAGGCCTCCTAGCCAGCCGCTTTGTACCCGCCTGTATGACATGTGTTTCAATTAGTTGCTGTCATTCAGATAGATAGATAGATGACAGATATAGGTATACATGTACATACACATACAGATGCACATACAGATATAGATATATAGATATAGATATAGATATTTATTGGAAACCCAGAGATCTGGCGATAGTGAGACTGTGTCCCCACATGGATGGGGACAACTGGCCCAACCCCTGGGATGTCTGAGTTTGAGACTCCCCTACTTACTTCTGTCTTTGCGTCTATATGCATGACAGGGGGGAGGGATAAATTAGGCTCAGATTTGTGCCTAAATTCAGTATCTAGCTTTTAAAGGCAGTAGCCAAGGGTCCTGCCAGCCCTGGGATCCCAGAGTCACAGTCTTGGCTGCTGGAGGCAGAAATCTACTCATTCAAAGGCAAAAGGCCTCCATGTCTCCGCCTTGGTCCTAGCTCTGAAATCCTCTTGTGACCACTCCCGTACGGGTGAGAGTGTCTAACCTGGTGAGGGAAGCGCTCATCTAGCAGGCAGGAAAACACTCACCTATTGACGTAGCTACTCAGTGGGCGGGAGCACTTCTCCCAGAGGGTGGGAGCACTCACCTGGTTGGCTGAAGCATCTCTCCACTCTGGTCCAGGAAACGTGGCACAGTGACCTGCAGGGCCCGCTGGAGAGGGGCTTTCCCGATTTCAGACACTGTGGCCAGAGCAGGGTGAGGTCAGGCTGCCCTCAGGAGCCAGCACCCACCACCTGCCCTGCACCCTGAGCAGAGAGCACTCAGAGACTGGAAGGGGTGGGCCTGTCCATGGGCACTCGGGGGCCAGCTGGCTCCCCACTAGCCCTCCTTGGGGTACATGCCTCACACCAGGCCTACAAGGCCTGCCTGTCCTCTCTTGCTCCGCCTCTCCAAAGGCTACCATCTAGCTGACTCCCCCGAAACAACAGTATCCTTTGTCTTTTTTCGAGACGCTGATGGGACCCCACCTCCTGCTTTCCCGAGTCCCTAGGCAGTGCTCCCCTCCTCAAAGCAGGGTGAAGGCTGAGGGCTCTGGAGTCCTTCAGATTCTGGGTGCAAACCCCAGCTCTGCTACCACTCGCAGTGTGGCTGTTCTGTGCCTCAGTTTCCCCAGCTATACATTTGCAGTGATTATAATGGCATCCATCACATTGGAGTCCCTGGAATGGCCACATGCACAATAACTATTAACTCTCCCTGTTGCTCTTTATTTCTGTGATAATAACGGCTATCACTTCTTTAGTGTCTCCTTTGCACCAGGCCATGTTCTGGGTGCTTTGCTTTCCCTCCCAACTCCATGACACAGGTACTGTATTGTGCCCAGTTTACAGACAGGTGAGGACACCAGGCAAGGGGAAGCCCAATCTGGGCTGAGGCACCTGGCTCCCAAGCCCCTGGACTTCCTCATGCACCTGTGCTGCTGGACCCAGGGAGGTGCTGATTAACAATGAAAGGCGATGGTGCTTCAAGAGAGCATCAGAGGAGCCAAGAGACCCGAACTCCACTCACACTCACTGTGTAGCCTGGGAAGTCCCTGTGCCCCTCGAGTCCTCAGTTTCCCAGACCCGAGCATTAAGGCAGTGGTCTCTCTGCTCCCAACGTCCCTGTCCAGACTGACCATCTGTAACTGAGCCAAGACTCATACCCAGGCCTCTGGACTCCATCTACAGTGCTCCCCCAACACGGGGCTTGAACTCTGGAGCTTGCAGACAGGGATTGGAAGACACTGTTAAGAAGCCACCCAGGGGAAGCCGGGATGGCTCAGTGGGTTAAGTGCTCACTTTGCAGCTCTGGAAACCGAGGATCGAATCCCGGCCCCGGCCCGTGTGGACCCATGTGCTGAACTGGGGAGTGCCCCCAGTTCAGTTCTCACCGGAGTGAAGACCCCGGCCCAGTTCCTGCCCTGTGCAGCCCCGCCCACCTGTGGAATGAAACTATGTGGAAAAACGAATGATGTGCAACTATGGAGACTATTCTGGGCTCTCCCCTTCTCTCTGTCTCTATCTCTGTATCTCTCTGTCAAAAACAATAAATAAATAAATAAATAAATAAATAAATAAATAAATAAAAGAAGCCACCCAGCCTGGCATTAGAAAAAGGTGTGTGCAGGATGGGCTTGCAGCCGGATTTCCTCCAAGAACAAACACAAGCAGGTGCACCCAGAGGGCTCTCAGGGACAAAGGAGGCTCTCGTGGGACAAGCGGAGAGCGGGTGGCCAGTGGAGGACAGTGGCCTCATGCAGGTGTCCGTGCCCAGCACCCTGTGTCAGTCATGCTCGAACACGGATCACTGACCCTTTTCACTCCCAGATACAAGGCCCCGGAAGGCTGTGTGTGCACCGGGGACCCCATTGCTTCTCTGCCCCTTCATGGTCTCACTGCTTCGTGGCCTGGGACAATGACAGTCCCTTCAGGTGTCTAACCTGAGTCTCTTATACTGTAACCTGAGTTTGGTCTGGCCTTGGGGCAAACAGCTTCTGATTTCTCAGCTCTGACCCAGCTTCATTGGGACCTCAAAAGCCTCCCCAGGGGAAAGTTGGAGGTGGGGTTGCAGGTTTTGTTCCTCCCTGGACCTAAGTTTCCTCATTGTGCCTTCCCTAGGGGATGGGCAGACTCACAGGACAAAGGTTTTGCCCAAGATGGGCCTGGTGAGGGGCTGGTTTTTGTCACTGTGAACCCAGCAGGGATCTAACTCCATGCTCCTCCCCAGACCGTACCAGCCATGCCTTCCCCAGCATGCGTGTGCATGCAACGCCCCCACACACACACCCAAGGTGTGCAGTCACACCTTCCCCAGCATGCGTGTGCATGCAACACCCCCCACACACACACCCAAGGTGTGCAGTCACGCCTTCCCCAGCATGCGTGTGCATGCAACACCCCCTCACACATACCCAGGGTATGCAGTCATGCCTTCCCCAGCATGTGTGTGCATGCAACGCCCCCCCCCACACACACCCAGGGTATGCAGTCACGCCTTCCCCAGCATGTGTGTGCATGCAACGCCCCCCCCCCCACACACACCCAGGGTGTGCAGCCACGCCTACAGACACGCTTGCACATGTGCCCATGGTTAGGCACCCATCTAACACCCAAATACAGACATGGGCACATCTCCATGAATTTCAAACTCACACATAGACACACCCAGCAAAAGTAGCCACTCAAACTGACCCACGCCCACCCCACTTGGGCCTGTGAGCACAATCACGTGGGCATGCTTGCATTTTGGACACAACATATACCCCCACTCATGTATTCACTTACTAAATATTTATTGAGCAGCACTGATGTTAGGCACTGTCTGGGAGCCAGCGACACAGTGACAGACAAGACCCCAGTCCTCAGGGGGCTTTTGAGTTCACAGATACACATGCACACTTAGGGTTGTACACACACACGCAAACATGGACTCACATTGGGCTGACCGTATCTATTGTTTGAAATGGGGCAGAAAACAATGGTACTGTCCCACTTCAAATGGTACGTCTGGTCAGCCTCCTGACACCTTGAACTTAACCCAGTGAGAGTAGGCCGACCAGACATGGCGATTGAAATGGGACAGCACCGTTGTTTCCTGTCCCGTTTAGAATGGTGCATCCGGTCAGCTCACCCACAAGCGCACCCTCATGCGGTTCCACACGGAATAGCCTGGTGTCACCTCCCTTACCATAACTCAGCATGGCCTTGTTGAGTCTGACGACAGTGGCTGGCATGGAGGCTCCAGCCCCAGGCAGCAGCAGTGCCAGCAGCAGGCCCAGCCCGAATGCCCGAGCCATGGCAGTCCTGGCCTCAGCCCCCTAAGATCTGTGGGCTGGGGTGGGAACAAGCATCAGGGAGCTGGGTCAGCATGCCCCCTCCCCCACGCAGCCTGGACGTCACAGCCCTGAGTGCTGATATGCCAGCCCTGCCCCAAGCCCTGCGCTTCAGTTGGACATCTCTGCATTGGGAAGAATCGCCTTCCCCTGCATGCTCTGTCAGCAACCATGGAGGGACCTGGTCAACAAATGGCCCCCGAGGTCCAGAGAAGACAGGGCCTTGCCTAAGGTCACACAGCAAACTAGGTCCAGTGCAGGACCCAAGCCATGCCGAAGGAGGCTGGTGATATTCCCAGATGCGGACACTGAAGGCAGCTTCCTGTCCCAAGGAGAGAGCCCAGGCCCACCACTGTGAGGCCCAGGGCTGTGTCACCTGATGCCAGGTGTCCAGCCCAGGGTGACAGCCCAGCCTGGGCTCCCGCTCAGCCAGGGGAGGACCGAGAATGGCTTCTGTCCTCATCTCATCCTGTGCCAGGTAAGGAATATCAGGAAAGCGGCCCTCTTCACTGTCCCCTGGCCTCTCCCGACCCAGCCCAGTCGAGTGGGCAGGTCTACGTCTGACTCGGGGAGACGGAGCCCGGCGGGGACAAGGGGTCGCTGCTCAGATGGGCTGAGTCCCGGTGGGCAGTACTTCGCCAGAGTCCCATAGCAAGCCCAGGGAGGGGCCCTTCTGCAGAAGGTGGCTGGAAGTAGTGTCCCCATTAAACACAACTTGGGGCTCCTCCTTGGAGGAGTGCCAGACTAACCCCAGTCCTACCTCAGATGGTCCCTGGAACCGATGGCGTCTCACGCCCAACCAAGCCCTCCTGTGCCCCAAGCAGCATGGAAGCTGCTTTATGAGGCTCCCCGGTATGCAGGGCCCACCAGGAAGGGATGTGGGGAGGGAGCAGTTTGCTTGTGGTTGTCAGTGTTTTCCCTGCAAACATGGCCCGTGCCAGTGTCTCACCTCCCATGGGCGGTGGGGCTGCCACGTAGCCAGGCCCAGCTGCCAACCACTGCAAGACCCTGGGCTTGGGCAGCGTTAGGGCCTCAAAAGCCAGGAGGAAAGAGATGCCCAAAGTCACAGAGATGGCTGCAGTAACTTCTCAGGTTGGGTGCCTCCAAACTGGCCCAGAAACATGGTCACTTTAGAAGGAGCAGGAGGCTACCTGAGCCCCAACCCCAGCGACTGACTGAGCCCTGATCCTTGTCCTGCACTGAGCACTGACCCTTGTCATAGACTGAGCCCTGATCCTCACCAGACAATGAGCCCTACCTTCAAGGACAAGGGACAAGGAGGTGTGGATGGCCCTGTCCCCACTACTTAATACCACAGCCTCTCTCAAATGCACAGCCACTCACAATGGATTCAGCCCATTCTACCTGCCCATACTCCAAGCTCTGGGCTCCACTTTGGCTGTATGGGGCCGAAGGAACTGCATGCATGTAAAGGAGTTTGTTTATACATGTGTGCATGCAGGTTATGTGTGTGTTCATATGTATGTGGTTATGTGTGGGCTCATGTGTACACATATGCATTAGGTCACAATTACTGACATCAGAGGAACGTGTGTGTTCATGTGTGAGTGTGTACATGAAAGGGACATGTTCACATATTGGTTTATAGTGTTACACACATACATGCCTGTTTGCATGACCCTATATGAGTACAGGTGTGTAGAATTCTGTGTATAGTATGTATAAGTGAGCTGGTACACTGAGTATGTCTGTGGATCTCTGAGTACATGGTATTAAGTGCATGTGTGTATATGTATGTGTCTATAGTGGGGTGTATTGGGGTGTATACGTGTTTGTATGTGTACATATATGTGGGCACAGGAGGTGATGGCATAACTGCTGGGAAGACCCCTCTGTTTCTTTGCATGGCTCACCTGGGGTACAGGCACAAGGGACCTTGAGGCCTTCCCCCACTCCAGAGCCCTCCATGACTCCCACTGACTCCACAGACTCCACAGCGGACCAAATGCTAGGCCCAGAGCCCAGGCCCACCCTGCGTTGGGTCCCACTAGAGCCTACAGAGCTGATAGAGTTCACTGAACGCTCCCCTGAGAGGCCAGAGCTCACCCGGACCAGCTCTGATTTTACCCAGTGCTCCCCTGCCCTAGTCTAGGCAAAAAGGAATAGGAAGAGCCAGCTGCCTGCTCCCTAACACCCCACTCCAGCCTCAGTTTGTCCACTGATGCATAAGACCAGCCGTTCGGTTATCACAGTAGCTAAGGCAAATAGAAGACTCAGGGTAGAGGGCACAAATATTGACCGAAGACACTCTCAGTGTTTGCTCTCCACACGAATGCTTCCTCTTCCTCAGCACTTTCAGCACAGAGAACATTGGGGCAAAGCCAGTAGACACAAAGGAGGGAGATTCCCACCTGCCCCGTCTCCCTGCAGTCATGGGGAGCACCGTTCAGTGGCACCTGCTCCGTACAAGGTGTTCTGCAGCCTCTTTACCCCCATCCCCAGGGATGGGAGCTGCTCCTGCTCACCCCTGCAGCCAGTGCCTGGAGCATACCAGGTGCTTAATAAGTATTTGGTGAATGAATAAATGAATGTACAATTGAAAGACGCTTATAACAATTATAGTAGCAACATTTCAGGGCTTTCCTGTCACCAAATATTCTTGAAGGTATTAGTATCCTACTGCTGTTATAACAAATTACCACAAACCTAGTGACTTAAAATAGGAATTATTATCTTAGAGTTCCGGAAGACAGAAGTCCAAAATGGGCCTCCCTGGGCTAAAATCAGGGTCTTTGTTTCTTTCTAAAGGCTCTAGAAGAGGATCTCTTTCCTCACCTCCACTCCTTGGCTCATGGCCCCTTCCTCCATCTTCAAAGCCAGCAAGTCGGCCTCAGTGTTCCTCAGGCTGCCTTCTCTCCCCATTTCTGCTTTCTTCCACTTACTCATATAAAGGCCCCTGTGATTACACTGGGTTTACTTGGATAATCTAGGCTATTCTCCCAACTCAAAGTCATATTATTAGTAACCTGAATCCCATCTGAAAGCTTTAATTCCCCTTTGTTATATAACCTAACACATTCACATGTTCAGGTTTTAGTACACAGATCTTTTAGGGGGGACCATTGTTCAGTTCATCACAGGTATTGAGCCTGCAATTTAAGCAACTGCCACCAGGGGGCGGGCAAAGGTGAATTCATTTCAGCTTCACATTCCAAACGGGGTCTCCTCAGGCAGGGCTGAGAGAAGAAAGCGTAACCAAACATTTCCACTCTGTTATGCTCTTGTTCTTCCCCTGTAAAAAGTAGAACTTTATTAAAACAACAACACACAGACATTCTTTTGTCATTTGCAAAACACCCACCAATGAGAAGCTCGGCATTATAAAGTGTATTCACTTATAACCAAGGAAGGTGGAAAGGCTGGGGAGCTGGGGGCAGGAAGGGGTCTGGAGCAACAAAAAGCATGGGCTGGATCTTGGAGCCTCTGCCCAGTCCCTGAGACCTGGCATGGCCCTTCCTGTCTTGAGGCCTCAGTTTCTCCAACTTTAAAGTGGGTCAGAATGGGTTCCTCCAAGAGAGAGAGGGCTGAGCGGGAGAGACTGGGCCAACCACCCCCCACACACAGCCCCGCTCTGTGAGGTCACAGGGCCCACAGTTCCACTTGACCCGCGCAGATTCCACGTGGGCCCTTCCAGGGAGCACTAGCAGGTAGCGGTCTCAGCCACTTCCTCCTCGCTGCCTCCCAGGGAGCCCCAGCATTCCCCAGTCCTAGAGAAGGAAATCGATGCCACGGTCCTTAAGGAGCCCCAGGGACCCGTGTGACCCACCGGACAATGTGGCCCACCCCTGCAGGGATGCCAGGCCCAAGAGGTAAGGACAGCAGCCCCGCCCTCCCGCTGCCTAGCCCTTTACAGTTTACAAATGGCTGCCCCTCAGCCTTCCCCTGGGAGGTAAGTGGCATCTGTCCTTTATAGATGCAGCAGCTGAGGGCAGAGAGGTGTGGCTGTGGCTTTCCTGAAGCCTTCTAGCCAGGAAGTGGTGACGCAGTCACCCTTGCCCATGTTTATTGAGTCCCTGTTGTGTGCCAGGCACTGTGGGCAGAGCACTGGGAGCACGGGGTTGCGCTTGGATGTGAGGTCAGCCAGGCCGGGGTCTGCCCCGGATTCACGGGCTGCTGGTCTCGGGCAACCCAGTTTCTCAATCTCGAACATACGGACACCGTGCAAAATGCCATTATGAATCTTGTCAGCCCCAGGGTCACCCAACGCGGCCGGAACGCCAGTGGCAGAAACGCCAGCAGCCGGAGCACCAGCAGGACCAGAGAGGCGTTCTTGCCAAACATCAGTGAGCGAGGAGGGGAGGGGGCGCCCCAGGGACTGCGGGCAGCAAGGGCCTGAAGCTCTGAGCTGTCAGAAGGGCAACCCAGGGTCACCCAGCAAGGAGCAGGGCAGGGGGCAGGGATGTTTGCCCCAATCTCTGGGTGGACCCCTGTCCCAGCAGCTGGCAGTGACACGACAGCTATATCTGCTTTCTGCAGATGCTGCCGTCCCGTTGCCGACCCTCCTCAACCCCTCAGGCCCAGGCCTGACGCAGTGTGTGCTGGGATGTATGTGTACGTATACACTGAAGAGCCAGCGTGGCCATCGGCATGGGCCCGGGGAGAGCGAAGGTGGGCCAGGCCTGTGCTGGCTCAGGGGAGGGTGGAAGCCGCAGGCTGAGCTCTGGAGGTCTTCCTGTGAGAGGTGGGGGGGGGGGGCATTCCCAATAGGATGTCTTTGGTGGTTGGAGATAGGGAGGAGGAGGAAGACTCGCAATTTGGAGGGGGAGCCAACTACCAGCCCTCCGCTGCTCTGTCACCAGCCTGGCCACTGGGCCAGGGGGCCACTGGCAAAGTCATGGGAATGGTTTGATGCAACTCACCCTCACTTCCGGGACAGGGTTTTGACCACACCTGAAAGATCTGCTTCCACTTCTATGTTCACCTACCCACCACTCCACTTATTCACCCACGAAGTCATTTATCCAACCATCTGTTCACATACCCATCCGTTGTAGCATCCGTGTAGCTCACGAGTTCATCCATGCATCCATTCACCGTCGTCCATCAGCTCACCCATACCTTTGTTGATACCCATTCAGTCACCCACCCAGCCATCCTTCTACCCTTCCTCTCATTCTCCCATCCTCTCAATCATCTTTCTATCCATCCATCTCTCAAACCATTCTCTTACTCTTCTGTCCATCTATGTACCTCCTAGTCACCCACCTAATTTCCTACATCTTGTCCAGCTCCATGCTGAGCAATGTTGGGCACCCAGGATTGGGAACAAGACAAGTACCCGGTCTTTGAGAAGCTTCCAGAATGAAGCTAAGAATGAGCACTTGCACATCCCAGACTTTTTGTGTCCTATTAACTGCCAGGTGCAAGCAGTACTCACCTATAGGACTCACACTCATTCCAAGCAGGCACTTACCCATAAGCAGAGTAGGGCTGCCCTAGCAAGTCAAAGGGGTCTCCCAGCTGCAGGGTCTACCCCCCGTCCAGGAACAGTCGCGAGTCGTTGTAGGATAAGGGTGCAGCTACTCGCTGGTCTCCTGTCTCCTCCACAGCCTGGATCACCTGTGTGGCCTCCTTCCTGAGGACTCGGGCCTATCAAGTGCTATTCAACACCTGTAGGTGAGCAGGGGCAGGGGAGGGGAGGTGACAGAGACTGGGACCATGCAGCTGGTGACTATGGCAGCCCTCTCACTCATTTGAACCTCCCCTTGATCTCCAGACCAGAGAAGCTATCCCAAACCTGGCTTTTTATCAGATATCCTCAGCCCAAACTTGTGACTCCTCATTGCTCCAGCACCTCAGCCTGCAGCCCTCTGCAATCCTGCTCCACCCTTTCTTTCTGGGCTGCCCTCATTCCGTCCCTACCGTGAACCCGTTGGGCCAACAAGGCTAGGCTTCTCACTCCCTGGACCCACTGTGCCAATTTCCACCTCCACCTCTTTGCAGACACAGTATTTCCCGCCTGGAATGCCCATCCCGCCTGGAATGCCCATCCCGCCCCTTCTCTACCCCTCCTGCCCCTGCGAACTCCTCTGAATTCCTGCAGAGGTTTCTACCTCATTCATAAACTTCATTCATAGAAGCTTATGTGCTAAACACTTCCTTAGTGCCTACTCTGGGCTCAGCCTTGGACCCCACCTCTCATGAGCTCCCAGTCCCATGGAGAAGGCAGACACCCGAACCAGTGCCAACGTGGGAGTGTGGGGAGTGTGACCCTGGAGGTCGTAGGAGGGGACATTTGAGCTGAACCCTGAAGGATACGTTCACCAGGAGAGAAGACGGGAGGGAACACATAGTATGTAAATGGAGAAAGGGACTGATGGGGATGCGGATGAGCACTGTGCGTAGATCTCTGGTAGCCCCCAAATCTGGGGTCCATAAGAGCTTTCTTTCCTCTGGGATGCTGTAGAGCCATGGACCATGGCCAACATCTTGGAGAAGGTGTCACTGCCCAGAAAAGGGCAGGAAAGGGAAAAGGCCAGACTGTGCGAAGCCCTGTCGTGCCTGACCACTGCTTTTCTGTCTTCCAGATGCAAACTGCTCTTCCAGAAGCTCATGGAAAAGACCGGCGTCCTGGTCCTCTGTGCTTTCGGTGCGTGCTGAGGACCCTGCCCCCCCAGGTGGAGGTAGCCCTAGCTCTTGCCCATCCTAGGGAGAGAAAGAGCGAGGACCTGACACTCACTCACTGTGTGACACTGGGTGAGACACTGCCTCTCCATGAGCCTCGGTTTCCCCACTTATCTAATGAGTGTGGCTGTGAGGATTGTGAGTACATGAAATAATGGTCAAGAAAAATTTGTGAAAGCTAAAGAAAAGCTTTCAGAAGTGTAAGTCTCTCCCCAAACCACGTTACCAGAATGATTACTCCCTCTCTCTGGGCATCTGCGGCTCCCTTCCAGCTACCACCACCTCCCGGGTCACGGCTCTGACCCCTCAAGCATAGCGATCTCCTCCCTCCCTCCAAAACCTCAGGGGAGGGGGCCGAAGTTCCTAGGAAATGAGAAACTCCCAGAGAACTGAAGCCAACAAATTAGATTTATTTTAAATAACAGCTTTGAGATACAACCGAGATACAATTCACGTGCCATAAATATCACCATCTTATTACACTTGTATAAGTCAGCCGTTTTTAGTAAAGTTGTGCATTCATCAGCACTATCAAATTCCAGTGCTTTCACTACCCCCAGAAGCAACTCTCCAGTCCCTGGCAGTCATTTTCCAACTCCCCCCGCACCCCCCACCCCCAGATCTAGGCTCCACTAATCTATTTTCTGTCTCCATGGATTTGCCCATTTTGGACATTCCATATACACAGAATCACAATATGTGGTCTTTGTGGCTTTTTTCACTTATCACAATGTTTTCAAAGTTTGCCGATGTTGTAGTTGTTCACTCCTTTTTATGCCTGAAAATATTCCACGTATGAACATGCCACGTTTTATGTATCCATTCATAGATTAATAGCTACTGGGGTTGTTTCTGCTTTTTGGCTATTATTAATAATACTGCTATGACTGTTCCTATAAAATTTTGTGTGAACAGGTGTTTTTAATTCTCTTGGTGTGGAATTACCGGATCATATGGTAACTCTATGTCTATCTGAGTAATTGCCAAACTATTTTCAAAGCAGCTGTACCATTTTACATTCCCACCAGCAGAGTATGAGGGTTTCAAATGCTCCACATCCTCACCAACACCTGTAATTGTCTGTCTTATTTTAGCCATCCTAGTGGGTGTGAAGTGGTATCTCATTGTAGTTTTCATTTCATTTTCCTAATGATTAGCAATGGTGAGCATCTTCTTATGTGCTTATTAATCATTTGTATATGTTCTTTGGAGAAATATCCATTCAGATCTTTGCCCATTTTTAAATTGGGCTATTTGTCTTTTATTATTGAGTTGTAAGAGTTTCTTACACAGTCTGGATATAAGTCCTTTTTCTAAGGTGACCAGATTTTAACGTTGGTAAAGCGGGACACCATTGACCGGGGGAAGGAGGTTCTTGATTAAAAATTTGGTCTATCTCCGCCGTTCCCTAGCTTGTCGTGCATTCTTTCCAAAAATCGAGACTTCTTTAAAATGCCGAGGGACGCGGGACAAATTGTTAAAAATCGGGACTGTCCCGTCAAAAGCGGGACATCTGGTCACCTTACAGATATATGATTTGAAAATGTTTTCTCTCATTCTGTGGGTTGTCTTTTTACACTCTTGATGGTATCCTTTGCAGCAGGGGTGGCCAACTCTTCTGTATATAAGATCTACTTTTTATCTTAAAAGTGTGTCGCGATCGACTTGTTGTCATAGGCGTAGTCTAAGGGGGAAGAAGGGGTGTGAAATGCATACTATGTTTATACACTGTGTTTCAGTATAAGGTGCATTCCAGCGAGGTATGGGTAGATAAGTAAAATATATGTTCAAAACTATTTTTTATTTTTTAAATCA
>PVKE010030425.1:0-19638 GCA_004027555.1 Craseonycteris thonglongyai
GAGAGAGAGAGAGAGAGAGAGAGAGAGAGAGAGAGAGAGAGAGAGAGCTAGCATGCTCTTATATCTCTTTCTTTTCTAATAAGGGCACCAAGCCTATCAGGGTAGGACCCCACCCTTATGACTTTATTTAACCTCTGTCACCTGTTCCAAATATAGTCACATGGGATTAGGGTTTCAACATATGAATTTGAGGGGAAACAAACATAACAAATGCTGGTATGTGGGTTTTAAAATTCAGTTGATTTTAATTAAGCAATCAAATTAGTTTTTGAAAATAATATGTCATGGGCTAAGAATAAATTTGACTAGCATTGGTTTTAGAATGATAATGACTAGAGTTTCCTTAACTTCAGAGAAGGGCTAAGAGGAAGAATATTTTACCACAAGGAAGGCACGGCTGCAGGATGAAAACAGAATATGCAATACTATTTAAGGAGCCTGGCCTGACTGTCAGAGAAGACATTTAAAGGCCTTCCACAAAAAAATGTTATTGTTTAATATTTTCATAGTACCCATACAGTGCTGGTTCAGCACATACAAGACATGTCTTTGTTCTTTGGAAGTTTGCAATCCAAGACTGTAAATACTCAAGTTTGATGGCTTGATGCTTTCTGAGTTTGTTTAAATCACCTGGTACTATATTTTCCCATCAAGCTACTGCTCCTAACTAAAGCAGTAGGTTATATATCTTGGGCTGAAGAGTTGCTGATGTTTGGCTTAAAAACAAAATCAAACAAAACTCTTCCTCCTTTGTTTCTTTCTTTGGTTGACTGCCTAGTGGGTCCAGACTCATTTCAGACCACCTAGTTGAGCCCCTAGAAATTCCAGAAGACTAGGGGTTGGAAACACTGATTGGTTTGAAAACCTTGTTTTCTAATATGATTTGTGGCTTCTCTGTAGGTTCTACTTAATAGTTCATTTATTTACACCTCCCACTGTGGGAAAATGAGGCCTGAAAACACTAATTTATCACACTGACTTATTTATGAATGTCAAAGACACACACAGCTCTACCTACTAGCAACACTGTTGGGCAGAGTCTATCACACTGTGGACATGTATTTATTTTAGTTATACCATCTCTGATTACATAAATGCCCTGGGCTGATCAGAAATAATAGAAAATATCACCACTATCAATATAGGTTTGTAGTTTAAACTGAATTTCCTACTATCATCAGGCAAAAGACTGTTTTTAGAAAAATTTCATTGTGATAAAATTATGTCACTTTTGGGGGATACTAATATAGCCCAGTGATTGAGCACTTGCCTCACAATCGCAAAGTCCAGGGTTCAATTACCAGCCCTGACAACCACCAAAATGGCTCAGTAGCTAAAGCTCTGGCTTCCCATGCAGTAGGCTTCTGGTTGGGTTCCAGACCCAAGCGGTCCTACATCCACCTGTGTTTAATGAAACCATGTCACAACTACTGATGTACAGCTATGGAAACTGCTCTGGTCCCTTTCTCTTTCTCTCTCTTTCTCTCTCTCTTGCCTTCTTTCAAACAATAAAATAAATCTTTAAAAAAACATTACCGGTATATTGTTTTTTGCAGGATCTGGTCTGAAGGAAAAGTGGTGTGGTTGAAATTTGTCTTTGACTTTGTCGCTTGTTTTGAAATCGTTTTCCTCCCTTCCCAGCCCTCTTCCCAGCCCAGGCAACTGCATTTTCTTTGAGCTCTCCCCCTCTCCCCTATTCATCTAGGAAAAGTATCTTTTATCAGTCATATAAAACCTGGTGTAAATTTAAGCCATGTTATTATCTGTCTTTGAGGGATTTATATCAATAGCAAAACCAAGTCCCCTTGACTTCAAAAACACTTCTCTTTCCTATACTTATGCCAAAGATTTTTTTTACAGGAGACAAAGGAGTTTATTCCAGAATTATGAAAAATAAAAAAAATTAAAAAAACAACAACTTTATATTTTTGGATTTTTCATAATTCTGGAATAAACTCCTTTGTCTCCTGTAAAAAAAAATCTTTGGCATAAGTATAGAAAAGAGAAGTGTTTTTGAAGTCAAGGGGACTTGGTTTTGCTATTGAAATCACACAGAAGAGCTAGCAGTCAACTTCACTGAGAAGGTTGGTATCTGAATTGTAAAGGTATCTCAGTTAGGGATTTACATAATATACAGGGTAAAGGTTATAATTAGGGTACATTAATAAGTATTTTGGAGCTAGAAAAATAAAACTAACATTTATTGATTATCTATAATATGCCAGGCAATGTGACAGGCATCCTCATATTTCTTTAGCTCAGTTAAGGCTGCCAGCAATTCTGTAAACACTTCACCCCCTTTTACCATTGAGGAAAGAACTGACGCTCTGGGGGTTAAGTGTCACAAATATCCTGCAGCCAGCAAATAATGGATTCATGTCTCTCTGGCTTCAAAGTTTATTATCTCGGTGCAGGGGGGATAAAAGCTGTCAGTGTACATGACATTTGAACATGTGGCTTTGTTTGCTCTATTAAGAATTTGTTTTGAACATTTTTGAATTACATTTCTTTAATCACAGAATGTCATGTATGAGTACTTTACACCATACCATCTTGATGGTTTCTGGTATTCAGAGTTGAGATGAATTGCCTTCAGAAATTTTTTTTATTTATTTCTGTGATTAGAAACTCTCAATTTACAGGATGAACAGGCTCTAATGCAGAAATTACAAGGTTGTCCAATAACTACCTCATATATGTTGGTAATGTTAGTATTCCACTTACCTCTGGATATGAATATTTCTGCATTAACTGAAAGCAAGCCAGCCAAAGTCAACCCATACAATCAGATGGATGGAGTAATCATGTATCCTGAAGCAAAAATTGGGACACATCAATGGATCATCTATTTGAAATTATGGCTATCTCTTTAGATCCAGAATCTTAAGGTTAGCATATTAATGAGACTAATTTTATATGTCTTCATAATTAAATTTAACAATACATTCACTTGAGAATGTATTTTAATGCTTTACTGAATGAATGTGCCCACTGCTAAATTTTACTGAGAAATAGAAAGAAAATTATGTGACAAATAGAAACTATTACTTTACTATCAATTTGTCGAGTAGAAACTTGACTTAGTGACTTATTAGCCAAGCTTTTTTTCTTAGGAAATACGCAGACCATCTTGGAATTCATAACAGTAAGAATGCCTAAACACTATTGTGAAGGGAATACAAAACAAATCTTGCTAAGGTCAACAAATACACTGACTTGTTTTTTTAACCAAAACCTTCTATATGAAACAAGTACAGTTTGAAACTCCCCCCACTTTTTAAGATTTATTTTGTTTTGAGAGAAGGTGAGAGAGAAAGAGAGAGAGAGAGAGAGAGAGAGAGAGAGAGAGAGAGAGAGAGAAGGGAGGAGAGAGGGCCCAGAGCAGTCTTCACAGTTGTAGATCATTAGTTGTGACAGAGATTCATTCCACACAGGTAGATGTGGGGCCACATGGGGCAGGAACCAAACTGGGGACCTCGCACATGGGAGGCAAGAACCCTTGCCATCGTCCCAGCAGTTACCAGTTGTGCTGCATTTCAGTATATAGGTTTGCATGGGCCAGGGCTGGGATTCAATCAATCCCCAGACCTTGCGGTTGCAAGGCAAGCACTCAACCTGCTGAACTATCCTGGCATCCCTTGATGCAACCCCATTTTTGTGCTAGGAAGTTCATTTTGTATATCACTTTTTAAAATGTTCAAAATATAAACTGTGATTGTATATCCAAACTCCTTAAGAAGTTACATATAGCAATGAAAATAACAAGAAAGCTTGCAAATTTATATAGTGTTTTCTTTAGGAGTGTACTATAGGATGCATTGCTGATTAATTATTTTTAATAGAAATAATTTATAAAGACAATAAGAAATATGAACTCTTAATTATTTTATCTAATATGAAGATAGATAATATAGGCTCTTTGCTTTGCCTGTTTTCCCTGTGGTTACTTACCTGCCCTTGAATAATCCTTTCTGCTTATAACTATTATGACCAGAGATTGTTTAAAAAATGAAAGAATATAGGAATTTTCTCAGTGCTTAATTTGTCCTTGCATATGACGGTGAAGGAAAAACAAATTGAAACTGATATGTAATGTGGCACTTGGGTGTTCTAAGAGTTTATCTATATATACTATTTATATTCTCAATTTGGCATCAATAAAATGAAGAAGGCTCTGACAATGTAATTTATAAAATTGATTCATGCCACTATAAAAGCTGGTTTCATTCAAGTGTATTTTAAAATATTATAACAAAATATTCCTGCTATCTTTAAAAAATAGACTTTGACTGAAATAGAAGTGCCCAGTTCCCTTTAAAGCGGATCTTTAGTTGTCTATAGAAAGTAGCATTTATAACGTCTTGAAGCTCAAAGGAAAGAGAATTAAGGGAGGAACACGTTCAATGATTTCCAGAGTAACACAGATGCACACTGTGTGTGTGTGTGTGCTTCTTTCATTTCATCTCTTATTGTCACGGCCTTTCAGGGAAGAAAATAATGTATTCTTCATACAAAAAAAAAAAAAAAAAATGCAGAGAAGCCAGTGTAGGAAAGATGTACTTTGAAAACTAATTGAAGTGCTCATGAGTCAAGTTAATACTTTTCTGCCAATAGGTTGTATGTAGATAAAGAACGGATTTTCAGGCTCCCTCTGAAACCGGGGTAGATAGACTAAAAATCAAAAATTGTTCTGCCATTTTAAAGACATCAACAAATATTTTATGTGAATTACTTTTTACTTAGCACAGTAGAAGAGAATTAAGATAATTAGTCAGTATGTAGCCACATTAAAAGCTGGGGACAAGGAGGACACTGAGATGGCCGTGATGGCCTGTGGAAGGTAATGCGTTAGAATGGGAGCAGGGCGTGGACAAGGCTGGCTCTAAATTCTCTTGTGCCCTGGGTGTGTACCAGATGGCTAAGATAGCCAACAAAGAGAAAGAAATCATCACCACCATCAAAAGAGATCAGGACAGGGAAAACTTGGAAAGCTGTTTTGACAAAGTCAAGAATAAGATGCCAGATTCCCAGGGTGGGTATTTGGTTATGAAACAGAGAATAGCATGTCATTAAGAATTGAATCAGGATTGAATCACTTCTGGTAATTTGCTTACAAAGTAACTCTTGTAGCCCTGGTCACAAGACTCTGGCATGGACCACAGAGAAATCTCATTACAAAATACAAAATAAAGGAGGAGAAAATAAATTTAAAAGATCTTTGCCAAGTCTATAGGAGAAAGTAGCATATAGCTTGTTTGTTTACTAATGAAACTGACTATTTTTGGTACTTTTATTTATTTTTTTACTAATTTTATCTTTCTCCCCCTTCAATTGAATATAGAGGCTGAACTTTAGTGAATATTATTTACTTCCTTTTTACTGATTATATATTACATGTAAAGTAGAATGCCAATGTTCTGGAGAGGGGGCAGTAGAGAAAAAAAAAAAAAAAGACAAAACCATGAACTTGGGTGGGGAGAATAGCATATGCAGAATAATGTGGAGGAAAGAAGGAAGAGAATGGGGCAAGGGTGTTAAATGCAGACACACTTCGAAGCAGCTAGCCTCTGGTTCTAAACAGAACCACAGCAACTCTCACACCTCCTTTAAATTCTGTCCCCATGTTCCATGATGGAGAATTATCTATGGGTCTGGAGGTAGAAGAGGAAACCAGACAGATAATCCAAGAAGCCCTCTGAGACTCAATAAATCCTTTATAACAGAGTTCCCAACCTTTTTGGCACCAGGAACCAGTTTCATGGAAGACAGTTTTTCCATGGACCAGGGGTGAAGAGATGGTTTTGGGATGATTCAGGCACAGTTATTGTGCACTTTATTTCTATTATTACATTGTAATATATAATGAAATAATTATACAATTAATCTAATGCTACTGCTGATCTGACAGGAGATGGGGCTCAGGTGGTCATGTGAGCAATGGGGAGAGGCTATAAATACAGATAAAGCTTTGCTGGTTTGCCTGTGGCTCACCTGTGCCTCACCCCCTGCTGGGCAGCCTGGTTCCTAACAGGCCACAGACCTGTACTTGTCTGTGGCCTGGGGGTTGGAAACCCCTCTTTATAACATATTTACCTGGTGGCACGTGAGTTTAAAATCGGTAGAAACATTTAGATTTGACTTCTGACGAGACAAAAATGTGTTCCACCCAGGAGGCACTATAAAGGGCTCACTTACGTCTCTTGCTTTCATTTGCTATACGTGTTCACAATGAACACTCCTAGGGCCATTTGCTGAGGGACTTTCCATTTTAGGGAAAACAAGCTTTCTGTTGAGTACAGAAGACATTTTATCCTCCCTCTGGGCTTTGACAGTATGCCCAGCCTTCCACAGGGACAGTCAGGTTTGATTACTTTTCTACAGTCTTTGATTAATGAGCAAGACCATTCATCCAATTCACTGACCATGTTAGTGACTTTCTCAAGGGCTCTCTACTGGAGAAGTCAGCAGATGGCTGGGAAATACCCACCTGCTGTTTATAGTCAATATGAGGCTTGTTTAACTGGTTCTTTCAGGAATCTCATGTGGACAAGAATAGCTACCATGCTACTTTATCCACATTTTCAAAATTCCTTGTTTGCTCTTGGTTCAACTATTAAATGGTTGAATGGTTCAAGTGAAATATTTGACAATTCCTGTCTCTGAGATATAATTGAACACTTATATGCAGATAGAAAGATTTATGTTATTGGCTTAGTAGTGATGATATGGACATGAGATTTGGTAGATCTGCTAAAACAAGGGAGTTAATCAATCTATCAATTATTCTCTGAATTAAGAATTATTGCCAGGGTGAGTCTGGGTTTTCCAATGAACTACTCTGAATTATAGATTCCTTTAATGTATAAAATGAGGATTAAAAACACTAAGCCAGGGAAGCCAGGATGGCTCAGTGGCTTAAGCACTCACTTTGCAGCCACGGGGACCGAGGATCAAATCATGGCCCCGGTCCGTGTGGACCCACGTGCTGAACTTGGGTGTGCTTCCCATGCGGGAGGCCTCCAGTTCAGTTCTCCTCAACTCCCATTCAGCCCCTGGCTCGAGGGGGCATGCCTCCTATGCAAGAGACCCCAAACCCAGTTCCCACCCTGTGTGGCCCCCGCCCACCTGTGTGGAATGAAACCGTGTCAAAAACTATGACATACAACTATGGATACTGCTCTGGGCCCTCCCCCTTCTCTCTGTCTCTGTTTCTGTAAAACAAAAAAACAAAGAAACAAAAATAAATCCTTAAAACACAACAAAAACACTAAGCCAGCATATTTCATTGGGTTTTCATAGATCTAAGAGACTGCATTAGTGAAAGAATTTACAAACTGTAAACACGATACAGATATGAAGACATTGCAATAGTGCTATGTGCAAATCATTTGTGATGTTCCTGCCACAGCTCTAGGTGTAGCTCCTGCCCTCAAACTTAGTCTGATACAGAACACTGAGAGCAGCACAAGGCAGCTAATCAAGACCGATAGGGGCCACTGCGAAAGAAGTGCCATTAGAGCTTGTTGTAAAATGAACTGACCAAGGGTTAATGTACAGGTAGATTTTATGGGAAAGATAGGCATTGAATTGCACTTTGAAAAAGGGAAATGAGGGAGTTGAGAGGACTGGTATTATAAGAAGATGAAAAGGATTTACAATTTTAAGTCAACTCCTTTTCAAAAATGTCCTTTACCTATGATATTCTGTCAAACTTTTTAAGTTAACTCCTTTGTAAGCCCTAGAAACTCCTCTGTTCCTCCCTATTGCAGCTGATACCTCTCTCCCTTAATGTTTCCTATCCTTGAAAAATACACATTTATCATATATAAATATCTTGTTGTGTCAAAGTAGTAGTATATCATTTTTTAAATGAAACAGACCCAGTTTCTACTCTCAGTTGTACTGTTGATTGTATCTCTGGCTTTGGGCAAATCATTTACTCTTTACCATTGAGCAATTCAAATTGTTTACCATTTCAATTGTTAGCTGGAAATGATAATAATGATACCCTCAGCATCAAATAAGGAATAGTGTCTCAATGAGTCCTGTATGAAGTGAACACCTCAAAAAGGACATATATGAGTAAATTTTTATAGATCTGTTGATCTCATTATATGGCATTGAGTTTTCATTATGCTTTTCTTTAGATTCTAGTACCTAGCTTGGGGCCAGGCACTAGTAGTCACTGGATAAAATATGTGAAACAAAGTGAACATTCAAGATGAGGAAGGCATTTTAGGAAATGATGGTGGCAAAGATATGGAAATAGAAATAGAGATAATCTGCACGAATAGTAATGGATATGAGAGTGAAAAGGGGAGATAATTCCTTTAATCTGATCAGAGGAAAGCTTTACATTGGGGAATAAATTATGCTGGGTGTTATGAGTAGGGCACAGGTAGAGGGGGGCCAGGACCAGGAGTTTTGATTTAATGTGATAGATAATAGAGAGTCATAGTCTTTTTTAGGAGGAGTAACATGATAAAAATGATGAGTAAATCAATTGAGACTATCATAATACAAAAAGCAAACAATTAAAAAAATTGTAGTTATATCACTATGATCATTTAAGACTGTAATTTGCTTCCTTCTTGCTTGATTGTAAGAGGAACAAGTCAATATTTTTCTCTTCATTTCTAATGTTTAAAGGGAAAAAATGCTTTAAGCTTTGTTTTTTATACTAGACATGGCTGTGTGTTGAAAAATTTAAATCTATGAAAGTACTCCCTTCTAAGACATTGAAGGGTGTCTTAAGGATAATGATTAATGACTTTAAAATACTCATAAATCTTTGAGAAATGAACAAAGCGCTATTAAAACCATATGGTGCCATCATTCTTTGCACAGAACTTCCATGAAAGTCACTAGGAGTTCAGTGGAATGATGAAGGGAAGCATATGGCACTAGATCTGAACTAAATTAATAACAGTATGAAAACACAGTTAAACAGTGATGATCAGCTGTGTTATCCAGATTTTCTCTTTTTAGACAACCTCATGGTGTATAGTTAAGCACCAAAAAGACACTTGTAAAATAGGGAGAACCAACATGCAAAGAGAAGCCATGTGGCATGTCTTTTGAAACAAGCTGAAGAGGCAATGATTTGGGGCTGCCTTGCTCCAGATTGCCATGGAGTCATTGGTAGATCAAAAAAGAACCTAAACCTGACTATGCTTTAGGCACTCCATCTGGCTCTGTCCCACACTGTTGCCATAGTCACTCATCTCCTAGCAACAACTGAACAGCACTTTCATGTCTCTAAAGTGGCAATACATGTAAGGGAAACATATAAATGTAATTACAGCAAGCTAATGATCAGAGAGTTTATCTCATGGTTAAATTTCACTGTGGAGCTCTATATGAATCTTTGGTTTCTAGATCTTATCTGTACTGCGATAGGTTTTGATAAGAAAATGTCTTGGCTCCAAATGAGACAGACTGACAACTTGGTATTGAATATAAAAACTACATATATTGTGACATAGAGCACAATAAAGGGAAACTTCATTTTAAAAAGTGGAAAACACAATGATCAGTTTGAAGAACCTGACATTCATTATCCAAAACTCTGTGTGGAATAGACTGGGGGTGAAAAAGCCTAGCCTCTGGGCCTGGTAAAAAGGAATATTCCATCCTAACACATTCAGGCTCAAAGCAATCCATTAGCAGCCCTTGTGATGAACAGTGAGTCTCAATTTAGGTCATTAATCAGATGCAGTAAAGAAGCTGAAATAAAGATAAAAGAAAAAGGCTATGTGCGTCATGCTTGTCCTTGAGGGAAAGTGGAAAACAAACCATGTGGCACTTTTTAACTTAGAAGATCTTTAGTTTATTTCTAAATGTTTGTACCATATTTTCAAATAATCTCTATTTAAATATTCTGCCAAAAAATAATCCATTGAGATTCCAGCCTCATTTTTAAAAAAATGTCATAGCCTTGAATCCTAATAAACCTTGCTGTTATACCTATCCATGTGCATAAAATGGGGACTCAGTAGAGGTTAGATATCCACAGAGATGTGAGTAACTAAGAAATCAATGTCAATTTTCATTTCAGAATGCCATTTTTTTGTGTGTGTTACCGGTATTTACTAGTTCCATCAGCTATATCTCATGAAACTAATTTCTTTAGAAATAAGGCTATATATGTGTGTGTGTGTGCGTGTGTGTGTGTGTGTATGTATATATATAATATATACATATATAATACATGTATATACATATATACATATATATATTATATATATGTATATATGTATACACACATACATATATAGGTTTGGACACTGCTTTGCTGATTTTGTATCAGAACCTGTGTATTTGGTAAATGTCAATAAAAGATGCATACTGTGGGAAGTAGATTCAAGAATGTTACTGAGAGATTTCACCTGAGGGGAAGTAGAGCACCTAAACAATGCTGTCTCCAAGATGAAATAAATAATCCTCACACCTAGGCAGGCCATTGTGATGTGTTACACATTACATGCAGAGAAGAGTTTAGCTTTGCTAACTGCTTTGTGAAAGAAAAATTCTCCTGAAATTAAATAATCAAAGAAGATAGGTATGTTCTGATTTTGTGAAATAAACAGTGATTGAGGAAAGAAGAAAAACCAGCAGGACTCAGTGTGAAGCAAATTAATTCATGTTGGAGATTTACTCTCCAGAAGAAATTAGGAAATTGCCCACTTCCTAATCAGTACCTTTCTTGGCATGCTGTTTCTTTCTTTTTCTTCCTAAATTTGTTTCACGTTGGACCCTTTTAATTTTTTATTCTTCTATTTTAGAAATTGAATCTTCAGTCCTTTGTGGGTTCTGTGAAGTTTGGCATTCAGAGGTCCTTTACTATTTATTTGCTTTTGGAAATAAGATTCTTTTCTAATCATCTCATTTGTTTATTTTATTTGCCTGTGCTTGAGAGTAGAATATAAGGAGACAGTATGGCTATTGCATCTCTTCTGCATTATACTGATTTAATCGCTCAAGGGATAAGTGTGTTTTCATTATACTAATTTGGAATCACTGAAGGAAATCATACCTTAGTGTCTTTTCACAGTATGGCTACTCAATATGAATATGGATTGCTAGGTTTTTCCCCTATTCTTCTTATCCTGTAGCAAAAGAAAAAAAAAAAAAAGCACAAACTGTTGTTCTTCCAGTTAATTCTGCACACACAGAGAGATGTCAACACAGTAAAACTGAAACCACATTTGAGAAGACACGCAGAACTTTGCAAATGCCATGGCTGTTTGCAGAGCTTTGAGCTGGAAGGGATATCATATGCTTTTCAATCTGTTTTTCACTCTTCTGCTCTCTTAAAATAAACCATGTAATTCTTGTTCTTGGCCTTCGAACATGAGTTATGCCTGCAGTCTGTTGTGATTCATTTGCTAGAATACTCTGATGATGAATGGCTCTTCCTTCCTGTACTAACTGTTGCGGTGTCACTTTTGCCTAATGGAAGCCATTGTGTCCCTTGGAGGGCAGACAAGCAGGGAAGGGCAGCTATGTGACAAAAATACAGGATTATAATGAAAGCTTGTAAGATTTTATTTGAATTCTATCTCCCTTACAGGCACAGTTGGCTGGTGGGAACATTTCACTGGCATACTGGCATACCAATTCTGACATCAAATGGTGAGACCAGATCTCCAAAAGTAAGGTCTTGGAACATGGCCATGCCTTAGAGTTAAAGACAATATTACACTTTGCTCTTAAAGTTACACATATGAGAGTCATTTTTGTTATGACTAATGTATCCTGGCAGTTCTCTTCTATCTGACATATCTGGATTTGACTGGTTTGGGAGAAGACGTGGGTGTGGTATTGATGTCTTTAGACCACTAACTATGCAGTTTACTGTAACCATCACAAGACAAAAAGGCTACCCTGCATATCTAAAAAGCTGGGTCACTGCCAAATATTTAATACTGGCAAAGGAGAAACTCTTTGGTTCATGTGGAAATTGTCTGCTGTTGCTACTGTGGTTTGGAGGTGTTTTAATATTGCAAAAGATTGCCATCCTGGCATGGGGTGGTTGCAGGGTAACATCCTTTGAGGAATGAGCAAAATAAATTTCTAACTCAGAAAAGATTTAGTCAGCCTTTGGTCTTTGAAATGTTAGTTCCATCTATTTTGAAAATAATCTCACATTGGAAATAGAGCTTGAAATAAGATCAAATAAAGTACTGGCTTCAAAAGAAGAGATAGAAAACTTCCAAGGCTGGATATAAGGCTGTTGACATAAGTGTGTATGGACTTTACGACACAAGGACTCTAATGAACCACATCAGATATTGGCTAGAACATAAGGTGAAGGGTAAAATGAGTATTATTTAGAGTCAAGTTAGTAGCTATAACTCCAAAATTTCAGTTTTTAATACAATAGAAATTTATTTCTTCTTCTCAAAAAAGTTCAATGCAGGGAAGCCGGGATGGCTCAGTGGATTAGGCGCTCACTTTGCAGCCCCGGGGACCGAGGATTGAATCCCGGCCCCGGCCCGTGTAGACCCATATGCTGAACTGGGGAGTGCCCCCAATTCAGTTCTCACCGGGACGAGACCCCAGCCCAGTTCCTGCCCTGTGCAGCCCTGCCCACCTGTGGAATGAAACTATGTGGAAAAACCAATGATGTGCAACTATGGAGACTGTTCTGGGCCCTCCCCCTTCTCTCTGTCTCTGTCTATGTATCTCTCTCTCTCTCTCTGTCAAAAACAATAAATAAATCTTAAAAAAAAAAAGTTCAATGCAGATGTTTTAGGTAGGCAAGATCTTTCCTAAATATAATAATTCAGAGACCCAGGCTCCTTTCATTTCATGGCTCTATTAGTAGGTACTTCAGCGTTTTCTGATTCAGCTAGTGAAATATGATTTAAAAAAAATATTATGGAGCAGGTACACCTGCTTTGTATGATCACTGGCCAAGAAGTCAATCTCACCAATTTTGGTCACATTCCATTGGCAGGGAGTAGTCACACATGGGAAAAAGAGAGGGGAAATATTGTCCCATAATAATCCAACACTATGCAAAGAGAAGACTAAATTTTAGTAGGTAGTCAAATTACAAATGTGTGTTAGGATAGTTGGCAGGGGAAAAACTCTTTGGGTCTCACAGTTCTTTATTACAAATGTGTGAAGAGCAAAGGCAAGGATAATACATGCTAATATATCCTGTAGGCACATGAAATTAATTAAAGTTTTATCCTAGAAGAAAATATGAGTCAGATTCTAGAGAAGACCAGGGATTTCATAAGAATTTTCAGCAGTACCAATTCAAAATATCAATATCGTGAACCAAAACCTGAATAACTAGATCAAGCATTACCAGAAAGGTTTTGGCATGGAGGGTTGGTGGGAATATATGCATTAATAAGATAGACATTTGTGACCTTTTGCAGAGTAATTATAAAAAAGGAAAGATGTCTGGTTTCAAATGGTTTATGGCTTGGAGCACTTGATGTAGCTTCCCCATATTTCTGGTAATGTTAATTAGAGACTCAGAAGAAGAAGGTAGGTCTTACTACTGAAAGCTAAGATTATCTAATGTGAAAATCTAGGATATGTTTTTAACAAATATGAGGAAACCAGAGCTGGACTGAGGGGAAAAAAATAGCTAGATTTCACACTTATTCTGGCCTCTACACCCAGAAATTCAGGTACCCCTCAAACTTGTGAATTTTGCTTTTTAAGGTGACTCAAATGCTTGTTCCTGATTTTATCCTTTCATCCAGAAAGAGATAGAGGAATTAGGCTTGCACATTAAATTCTGGTTGATAAAGTGGAGCATAGAAAAAAAAAAAAAAAAAAAAGCTTTGGCAGCAATCCATAGTGGATGCTGGTATTTTTTTTTTTTTTTATGTTTATTAAATCAGAAAACCAGGCAGGAGAGGTGGCAGAAAAAACCCTTTTTGCATTATAGCAATGCCTGTGAGGCACTGGGATTGACCTAAAGCTGTGCATGTTAAAATGCTTTCCTACTGTAGATCTGTGAAGAGAAGGCAACCAGTATCTGCAGTTTCCTTGTCGGTAAGCAGTGAGCCTGGACAAGTATCTCTTGCTTAAAAGATGAGGGGGAGAAGTGCCGGGAGAGAGATAGTTTACTGCCTAGAGTAGAATTCTAGGCCATGGGTTATACCTATGTACACATGTTCAGCTCTAGTAAATATCAGCAGGTAGTTTCCCAAAGTAGTTGTACTCCTACCAGCAGTGTATGAGAATTGGAGTTGTTCTACATATCCGTACCAACGCTTGGCATTTTTTGCATTTTTCATTTTAGCCATTCTGTAGGATGTGTAGTGGTGTCTCATGGCAATTTTAATTTGCTTTTCTTTGATGACTATGAAGAAGAGTATGTCTAATGAATTTGCAGGGCAATCTTTAAGACAAAAAAGGGCCAGCTGGAGTAATATCTTATCCAGGGCTACATTCAAAGTATTTAACAACCAGTAAGACATAGCATTTGCCAATCAGGACACTGCCTCAGAGTAATGCAATAAGGCCCTGAAAGCCCTGACTGTGCATTTGCTAACTGTCTGGGTTTCTGGAATATTCCTAGGTTTGCGGGCTCCTGGAGGAGAGCTTGGATTTGCTGGGGAGGTGGGAGGAGACACTCAGGGTCATAGTACAACAGCTACATGTAACCCACGAAAATTGTTTCAGTATTCAATTAACTGCATGACTATAGTGATGTATACTATCAGAATATCAGCCGTATCTCTCCCTAGGAGAAGAATCAGACATGTGAGGGCTGTCCAAAAACTACCCAGCCATGTAATATGAAAAATAGAGGCTTTTATGTCTGGGTGTTTTTTTCAGACAGCCCTTGCATAAGATTAATCAAATAAAGGGTGAAGGGAAAATAAATTGTGGGTATAGCATAGTAATTAGTTCTGTGTGTGTGAGTACAGGATAGAAGGGTTTGGGGCCAACACCGAGGGGTTGTAATAAAAAACCAATAATTTACTTAAAAATTTCTAAGGTATTGAAAAAGAATCATAATTTTTATATACCATTTATAGAAGGCAAAACCAAAAAGAGATGATTTCCAATTTTGTTTTGACATCTTGGATCCACTACTTTAGGTTCTAGTAGGAGATGTTGGTGCTCAATGAATAATGGATGGAGTAGAAAATGTTCATGTATGCTCTGCTACAACTCCACAGACTTGTTTTTTAACACATAAAAGAAACTCCTCACAAGTCTCACAAGTAATTAGAATCATCAGAGGGCTGGAGGGCTGTCACAAAAAGATTGAGCAGAGAGCCAAGGCTATATTTATTTGTTCCTTTTTTTATAACTTTTTTTTAAAGTTTTTATTTATTTATTTATTTTATTAATTTTTTGACAGAGAGAGAGGGAGATACAGAGACAGAGAGAGAACTGAACCAGGGGAACTCCCCAGTTTAGCACATGGTTCCGCACGGGCCGGGGCTGGGATTCGATCCTCGGTTCCCAGCACTGCAAAGTGAGTGCTTAACCCACTTAGCCATCCGGCTTCCCCTGAACCATTTTTAAGTGTACTGGTCAGTGGCTTTGGCAGCAATCCATAGCAACCATTAAATACATCATACTGCTGTGCAACTATCACCACCCTCCATTTCAAAGACTTTTTCATCTTCCCAAACTAAAGCCTCAATAGAAAATTAGATACCAAAATGAGCATTTCTGGGGATGCTGGGATAGCTCAGTGGTTGAGCTCTTGTCTTGCAATTGTGAAGTCTGGGTTTTAATTTCTGGCCCTGGGCCTGTGCAAACCCACATGCTGAGCTGCAGTGTAGCTGGTAACTGCCAGGATGGTTCAGTGGTGAAGTTGTTCCACTTCCCACGGGTAAGCCCGCAGTTGGGTTCTCAGCCTGCATGGCTCCACATCCACCTGTGTGGAATGAAACCATGTCACACAATTAGCAATGTATAACTATGGTGACTGTTATGGGTTCTCCCCCTTCTCTCTCTCTCTCTGTTCACCATTTCTCAAAAACAATAAATATATAAAAATAATAAAAATGAAAGCTAGTTACGAACTTTTGTCTCCTCTTAAAGAAAAAAAGAAAATGAGCATTTATTTAGAAGATATATCACAAGTCACGATAAAAATTTAAAAAACCTCAGCTAACAAATATCACAAATATTTTCTTTTGGCTTATGATTTTGGTTTCTACTTAGATATTTTCTTCTTGATGCAATTAAATTTTGGTAGACTCAGAAATTCTTTAAAAATAGTAGAAGGAACCTGAAATTAAGGAAAAGAACAAGTGAGATGTACTCGAAACTGGTGTGATGTTGTAATGAGCTACATAATTGTGTAATCAAATTACTCAGACAAAATGAATTCAATAAATATGTGTAGGAACTTGGTCATAGAAACACTTGTTTCTTCAGGGCATTTTGTTGGCTTTGTTGTATTTTCCATGTCATTGTATCTGGAACCACTGATCTTCATTAGGACAGTGCATTATATGTATTAGGATGGGGTATAGTATTAATATAAGGAAATTAATGAAACATGACTTTACATAAAACTATACTTGTTTTTTGAAGTAGTGCTAAAGGTTTGTGCCCTAAAAATTTAGAAATCCTGATAAATTATTTTTAGGCTATTTCATAAGAATGTGCATTTATAATTATATATGCTATATTATCATGTTTCTGACAGAAGGAAACTTCAGTTTTGATCAGTCATCGATGACACTTGGATCCACTCATTATACTTTATGTGTTTGCTGATTAGAATAATTTTCCATTGACTATTTTCTGGCTCTGGATTTTCAAGCGTTATTTTTCCACTACTCATATACTTAAATTACAGTAAAAACTTTGGCCCTGTACCTTCCTACAGATGAATCGTTATTTAGCCCTTCTTGCATTGAGGTAATTAGCAATGCACAAACCTTTATCTATACTGAAGTCTCTGGGAGCCACACTAAACCTATTTAATGAATTTTCATTTCGAATATCCCTTAGCTGAATTCAAAATGCTCATGGCTCCTTCAGTGTCATGAAATATATAGGAAAATGTTATGGAAAGGAAGTTGGAGTGGAACGGGACACTGGTCTTAATTGGCTATGGTTAAAAAAACAAATTTATTTTGCAAATTTTTGAATACTAATACAAAGAATCCTATGAATTTTTCTCTAAATCCTCTCAGGCTCATAGAAGTGCCCTCCCAAAGTGAATGGCTCTGGAGGTTAACCTTCATTAGGCTCAGAAAATCTTCCTATCTTTCCATTGTGGGAAAAACATAGATTGGTTAGGCCTTTGCTGGAGTAGCTCAAGTTTGCAGTTTGTATAGGTACATCCCAGATTTCTTAGGTCATGGAAAATGTGAACAGTTTGATTTGAATAGATTTTTTTATAGCTATTCAGAGCTGAAATAGGTTAAAAACACCCATTCAAAGCCTCATGCCAGACAACTCAGTTTCCCTCCTTTGGAAAACTGTAGGGATACTGGAAAGTGTATTATGACATTAAGAGAATGGTGGTAGAGGCAGAAATCTTGCACCACTATTTCACTGGTACATAGCCTTTGGCCTCAGTTTCCTCATCTGTGAACCAAGATAACACTACTGATATTTTATTTGTCGTTATAAGAATTTGAAGTATTTTGCAGATTGAAAGTGTTTATCATTATTACTGGCATATGTTAGACATCCAGTAAATTCTAATGAAATATAAATGAAAGGAGGATTTAGGACAAAGACCTGTTCACATTTGCCATGTTTTTGTTTTTTTAACTAGCCTATTTTGTGACTCAATATTCTAACTTTTGATGGGAGTAATTCTTTAATAAATGCATAATTATGGTTCATAATTATGGGAAAAGGTTGTGTTATGCTCAATAATAACATCTTATCACCAAAATCTTTTACAACTCATAAAGCTTGTGACTTGATCACAGGCTATCTATGGTGACAGAGTGAATGTGCCCATGTAAACTTATGCTGCAATTGTGGAAAAAGATTGGAGTAATTTTCCTGCTTTGGATTTGAAGTTGAATGACAAATGCATATAGCATTCAGTTGCACAATTGCACCCTGCTCCCTGGCTCTTTCCTGTGTAGGGGGAAGCACTATTCCGTGGTCTTTAGCTCACCAAACCGGACACTGCATTTGAGCAAAGCCTGGAGAAGAGACAAGTGACTGAAAATAAAAGCAAAATTGACCAAACTAACAGCATTTTACAAATGATATAAAAACAAAGAGAAATGCATAAGAAACCCTCCTCTCTTCTAATAATAACTATGTGTGACAAAACACTCTGCAGCAGAAAACCTTAGTATTTGTTCAATTCATGGAACATATTCTATATTGAGGGTGCAGTTTTAAAAGGTTTTATACTTATCTATTTATCAAATGGAATCATGCCACAGTAAGATTATTAGTATACAACAGTGCCCTCTTATCTACAGTTTTGCTTTTTCTTAAGTTTCAGTTACTTGTGGTGAACCGTGGTTTGAAAATAATGGAAAGTTCCAGAAATAAACAATTTATAAATTTTAAATTACAGGCTATGCTGAGTAATGTGAGGAAATCCCATGTATCTTACTTTGTCCCACTCAGGATGTAAATCATCCTTTTGTCCACATAGTAAACACTCCCCACACTCTAGGCACTTAGCATCCATGTTGGTTATCAGATCTGCTGTCTTGCTATCACAGAACTTGTGTTCAAATAACCTTTATTTTACTTAACAATGCCCCCAAAGTACAAGAGTAGTGATACTGGCAATTCGGATATGCCAGAGAAGCAAAAAACTGTTTCCTTTAAGTGAAAAGATGAGTATAGTACAATAAACTATTTCAAAAGAGAGAGAAACCACATTCATATAACTTTTATTAGAGTATATTGTTATAATTGTTTTATTATTAGCTGTTATTGTTAATCTCTTACTGTGCCTAGCTTATAAATTGAACTTCATCATAGGTATATCTGATAGGAAAAACATAGTGTATATAGGGTTCAGTGCTATTCACAGTTTGGCAAATACACTAGTAGAAGCGGGGACTACTCTATCTAGGTGGGAGCATGTCGATAGAACCCACACAGTGTCTGGTGTAACCGTTGGCTGGATTTGAACTAAGCTCACACTTTAGGAGTTTTTACACAGTGAATCTGTAACTTTATGATTTTAGTGTTCCTATGATAGCTACTGCCTCAGAAGAGGGCCAATAGGTACTTAGCTACTGCTTGCCCTACCATTTTTGTCCCTATCCACAAATCATTTTATAGCATAACAATCCTTGTAGAAGCAAAATGTGAGGGTAGTACTGTTAGGTCTTCTTTGTTACTGGTCCTTTCAAACAGCCTTCAAACAGTTCTGTTAAAATTTCTTGTTTTTCCTGTACAGAAAGAACTGTCTCTGTAGGATCACATAGCAAAGGTTGATTTAGAAAGACTTTATATATCGTTTATATAGTTGTGCAGAGATCAGGAGGTGATAAGAGAAAGCAGTGTCTTCCCTTTTAGACCTTCTATCGTTTTTTCATAGTTTAAAGTGTAGGGGAAGCCGGGATGGCTCAGTGGGTTAAGCGCTCACTTTGCAGCGCCGGGGACTGGGGATCGAATCCCGGCCCTGGTCCCGTGCGGAACCATATGCTGAACTGGGAGCTCCCCCAGTTCAGTTCTCTCTCTGTCTCTGTATCTCTC
>PVKE010030426.1:0-19637 GCA_004027555.1 Craseonycteris thonglongyai
GCTGTCCCCCACCAAGCGTGATCACACCTGGGACAGAGCAACCAAGACAGAGCACCATTCACTGGATGCTGCTCCATAAGCCTTGGCAAAAACTGTACCAACCAGCCTCTCGGCCTAAGAGAGGAGCTAATACGACTTAGAAGCAATCGTATTGATGAGTTATCAGAAACAGAAGTGCAGCTTGGACATAGTTCATGGCAGATAAAATGTAGACAAACTGACATAGTCAAAGTATTGAAAAAAAAAAAGTTCCAAGTGAAAAATGACATCCACAGAAAATTTTTATGTTGAAAATGACATCAAATTTAGAATGAAGTATAACCAAGACTGGGAAAAAAAAGGAAAAACTGATGTGACTCACTTTCACAACCATCTAAACAGTAAGTGAACCCGCAAAGCAATGACAGAAATGTCTTCACATGAATACAGAGTCAGAAAACCCCCAACCCCAACGCTATAAGTGTGTGTGTGCATGTATGGGTACAACAATCCATCTGCATCACAAAACTTCAGGGCTAGAAAGCAACTTGAAAGTCATCTTCTCCATGAGTAAATCAAGCACTTCAGAGGCCACTGCTAGGTGGTGGCAGAGTGAATTCCTGAACCCAGACCTGCTTCACTTTCTGGAGAAATTGAACCATGGGACAAGCTTCACCATCTGATGGGAACAGAGCAACCTGAGGAGAATGATTTAACAGCCAGAACAGGTCATTTTGTAACACCCCACTCCTATAAATGAGAGAAATATTTTCCTAGTAACCTCGACATGAAACACATAAAGGTAACAGCCAGAAAGTACTTGCAGACAGTGAAAACATTTTCATGTACTGCATACATATAATGATGCCAGAAAAAAAGAAAATCAAAATTTTAAAATTAAAGTATTATAGTATAAAAAGGGGGGAAAAAACACAACTATTTATTCAATGGCTTTTACATATACCTAACAGTTTGAACTATAATCCATTGGTTACAGCTTGATGTAATATTTTATGTAAGTCATTGTTCAGTAGCTAATCTATAAATTTTAATAAAACCAAAATGTCTGCAAAATATACAGTTTAGGAATTATTAAACAGTGCCACTTATGTAACTTTTTATTTCCTAAATGGTATTGTGTTGAGTGGAGTAAGTCAGACAGAGAAATGTTAATGCCTTATTTCACTTATACTATATATAGGTTGACTAGACTGTTCCATTTCAAATGGTATATATGCTCAGCCTACTGACAACTTAAGTTTAGCCCAATGAGACTAGGCTGACCATATGTACCGTTTGAAATAGGGCAGTACCCTTGTTTTCTGTCCCATTTAAAATGGAACATCTGGTCAACCTACTTATATGCAGACTCTAAAAAACAAAATAAACAAAACAGAAAAAGAATCATAGATAGAGAACATTTTGATATTTGCCAGATGAGGTGTGGGGGGGGGGGGGAAGATGGGATAAACAGGTGAAGGGATTAAAAAGTACATATTGGTCATTACAAAACGGTCATGGGGATGTAACGTACAACATATGGAATACAGTCAATAACATTGCAACAGCTATGTATGATGTCAGATGGGTATTAGATTTATTGGGATGATCTAATTAATTTCATTAATGATCTTCTTAAATTATATAAACATCTAATTACTATATGTACATCCTAAACTAATATAATATTGTATGCTAACTGTAACTGGGAAAAAAATTTTAAGTTCACAGCTTTAAAAGTTGAAAACAAAGAATAAATAATAACAGTACCCTAATTATTTAAACTCAACAGTAACCCCAACAATTGTTATTCTTAGATCACAAAAGGTTTTTTTCAGAGTGCTTTGTCACTGACGTTATTTAGAATTATTAGCAAATGATGACAATAAAGCTCAGACCAGCTTTTGGTTGGTTTTATCATTGTTTTTTAATTCTCGAGAAATTCAGCCCTTATTGCAAGCTGCAGGTGGCCCCTCTGTATCGAAAGTTTCAGTCTTGAACACTGTTTCTGATGTACTTGATGACAAGATCGCTATGGTTAAAGAGCACACATGCCAAGTGTATATTGTCAGGTCAAACTCTTCTCCCTCTCATGCAGTCAGTTTTCCTTCTTTATGCTCATGTTCTGAGATGATAACAGAGCTTTATTTCCCTGTCACCTATTCTGAGTCTTGACTTCAGCCATTTTTTTTAAATCAAGAAATGTCTTCCATAAAGATTTAATCCTTAAGCATGTTCACAGTGCAGAGACAAATTTAAAGAAGTTGACCAGGACTTAAGACTTGAGCTTTGAAACCATGGTGTGTGCTTTTTATAAATCACATATATGCATACTTGTATAAAAACCATGCCATCAATGCTTCATAGCTGTGTTCATGTTTTAAAGTTTAATTAGATTTAATCAGGTTAATTCAACCACATTCATTGATATGATCACAGAAGTAAGGTCAATCCATTTTAATCTGATATTTTCATAGAAAGCCTTTGGCTCCTCTGTGCCAGCCCAGAATGGTTGGTAGTGGGTCTACAGAGAGTGGAAAGACAGAGAGGTGAATCCTTATACAGCTTCCCCATTCTGCCAGTATTTCAGCATTAGGTTCAGGTGAAGAATTCATCTTCAGGGAGATCTATCTGTTACTAGGCAAACAATGAACACAATGCCTGGCCTGGCCTCGAAACTCTTCAGATATGTCTCTGTGCACACAGTGTACATGAAGCCTTCCCCTCAATTTCATTCTCTGCCCTTTCTCTTTCCTGTTCCCATGTGGATTAGGTGTATTGATCCCAACTATAGTTAGTACCTCAGTCCCGCCCTACAAAATCATCCACCTCATTACTATACAATTATAAATGGATGCCAAGTTGATCATACTTTTACTTCTCAGTTGCAATTATTATAGATCCTGATCAAGGCCTTTCATAGAGCTCCAAATTTAGCATTTTGTCTGGTGGCTTTCTCCTTGACCTTAGAACACCTCCAATTTCCCTCATCTGGCCTGGGGAGAGTCTGATGAGTTTTAAGTGGTCTTAGGCAGCTCGTCAATTTTTCCAGATCCCCTTCCATCTGTTATTAATACTTGTTGCTGATCCACTACTCTTGCCTCCTTCTACTTATGCCAACCTGAGGCATTGTCAACATTCCCCTTATCCAGTGTCTCCATTGTATTCCTATAACATGCTGTTTCAGCCTATGCTATTTATCACCCTTATCACACACACACACATATTATGTCAACTGGGTTGTCAACACCTTGAGGGCAGAATGCATGCCTTATTCTTCTCTGCATGTTTTATAACATTTGGCACAGTATCTAACACGTGGTAGGTGTTCAAAATTATGAATATCATTAAATTGAACTTAGGAGGCTTATGTTCCATCTTTTCCAGGCCTGGACTCCCCTGAATCACAACATTCTAAATGTAGTGAGGCTCACAAAGAGACATGCAATTCAGATGAATAACTATAGCATCCTACTTTATCTCTAAAGCAGAGAGTATATTTATGGGGATAGGATAATTCTTCCAGGAATGGGCCAAAATGGTGCTAAAGATGTGGTAGTCGGAGAGAAACAACATGGCATTTGTCTCTGCCATGTAGAAATCAGGCTGAAGGAAGGAACACCATTTTAATGTCTATCTTAACATGCTGCAGCAGAGATCCAGCTTTGTGCAAAGTAAGATGCAAAACTGTTGTTATCGCAATGAAATTGGAAGCATCTTATCCTCCAGCTAACCCCCTCTTTCCTATTTGAAAGAGGACTGCTATTCCCACTACACCCTTTCTGGTCTCTGGCGGGCTTCCTTTTGCATTGTAACAGGTCTGTCTGGAAAAAGCCCACTTGAGTCAAGATACTGTAGACTGAATATCTGTGTGCTCCCAAAATTTCGCATGTTGAATCCTAACCACCATCCCACCCCCACCCCACCCCCCAGCGTGATGGTATTAGGAGGAGGAGCCTTTGGGAAGTGTTTAGGTCACCAAGGGGAAGCCCAGATGGTCAGGATTAGTGTCTTATAAAAGAGGCCACAGAGCAATCCCTTGCCTTTTACCAGGTAAGGACCCAGGCAGAAGGTACTGTCTATGAACCAGAAATCACCAGACACAAAATCTGCCAGCACCTTGAACTTGAACTCCCCAGCCTCTAGAACTTTTAACAATAAGTCTCTACTGTTTACAAGCCACCCAACCCGTGGTATTTTTGTTAGGGCAACCCAAGCAGACTAAACACGACACAAGGAGAGCAGTGGGCTTCCATACAAGCCCCTCTAAATGCCATGTTACTAACCAAAAGTTAGGAATAATGGAATCCTTGGCAAGGGGATCCATTACTTCAAATTTGTGATTTCATTTCCATTTTTCACAATGCAAATACCTCAATGATTTTTCAGAGTTAATTGAACAATTTGGAAGAGGATATGCCCACCTTCTCAAAGATGTCCTGTGTTTTCCCCAAATATTTTCATCCTTTATTCTTCCTGATTTGCACATCATTCCTCCTGAACAGACAGCACGCTGTGTGCCAGCTGGACCTGGGTCACAGTAGGTTTGTTTCCAAAGTAGGTTCATGTCTGGAGCGTTGATAAAAGACCAACAAAAAATGACCAGAAGAAGGTTTTCTAGGAATAGGAAGTAAAGCAATCCAAATCTGGATTGTCATCAATATTAGTGGAAAGTTAAAAATATTTTAAGTGTCAAATGCAGATACCCTAAGTCTATAACAAATTATTTCAGCCTAGCACTCCCATACTTCTACGTCCTTACTCCTCTAAGGAAGAAGGGGGAAAAAAGAGGGAGGGATGGAAGAAGGAAGGAAAGAAGGAAGGAAGGAAGGAAGGAAGGAAGGAAGGAAGGAAGGAGAAAATTAAGAAAAAATTAATTGGCAATAATTTGTTTTAAATAAGACTAAGTAGTTCTAGTTGAATTCCCAACCTCCACAGCATGTTATAAACATCACTGACTGCTTTGTAATTAATAATGCAAGAACTCTCCTTCAATCAACAACACAAAACACTCCAAGTATTGTCATGAGTCACTTTTGTCTGCTACCCAGCTCCTATCAAAAATCCAACTGTTAAAAGTTATATAAACAAGTAAACAAACAAAAACAAAAAATCAGCTGGAGTTTACACAGCAAATCTCCTCTTGTTCTATCCTTCAATCTATGAGGAAAATATTATTGAAGTTCTGCACAGACTCGCTCTCCCTGAGCTGTGGTTTCACAATAAGGAAAATCCAACCTCGCATCTGCTATTAAAATCACATTGCAGGGAAGATGCTGGGAATAGCTCAGCAGGTTGAATACTTGCCTTGCAACTGTGGGGTCCCAGGATCGAGTCACAGCCCCGGTATGTGCAAACCCATATGCTGAAGTGCAGCACAGCTGGTAACCACCGGGATGGCTCAGTGGCAAAGATTCTCACCTCCCACAAGGGAGGCCCCTGGATCAGTTCCTGCCCCCATGACCCAACACCCACCTAAATGGAATAAAACCATGTCACAAATAATGATGTACAACTATGGAGACTGCACTGGGCCCTCACCTTTCTCTCTCTCTTCTCTCTCTCTCTCACTCAATTTCTCTCAAACAATACAATTACTCTTTTTTTTTTTAATCATGTTTCAGGGAAAGACACTATCCACTGTCACATGTGGGCCCTCTGCCTATACCATAGTCTCCTATGAGTGATTGGCTTTGGGATTCCAGGGAGTGAAAAGCTTTGTTTCATCTGGAGGGTGAATTCTGGGGAATTCCTGCTGGAGGATGTGGGTTGGTGGCCGCAATGAGAAGTCTGAGCCCAGTCCTGCTCTTTGATGGCTGACAGCTTTTACGCCTCCTCCCCACCCACCACCCCCCGTTCTTCTACCTCTCATGCCCATATCTGGACAAGCTGATAACAAAGCCCCTTCTTGGCACCTGTGAGAGATTCAAATCACACCATCAAAAAAATCCAAGCCGGGTTTTTTCCTTGCTCTCTCAAGCCATTTCATCCACGCTCTCCCCAAAGACCTCCACTGCGTAAGTTATCTTTTCATACCCACTTGCTGTGTGTGTAGCACCATCAGTCTCAACATCCCAAACAAATTTCTGGTGGGTGGAGGTGGGGGTCCCTCTGCTTTGGCAGAGCGACCATAACTACTACCTTCTCTCTAACATGAGAACTAGATAACGTATACCTCCGTTTTGATCTTGACCCATGTAAATACCAAGTCATCATGGCAGTGCCATATGGTCCGTGTACTGTGGACTCCACCTAGTCAGGCAGATGGGCACCTCCTGGTTATGGAAGTAAACTCCCGGACCCAGTTGGAGGCCCTTCATGCACTCCTGGCACTCTGTGTGCCCTTGTCACAGGAACACGTGCCAATCTGACTCTCCGCTAGCCTCTAAGTTCTCCAAGGTCATGTTCACCGTAGCATTCCCAGTATGTAGCACTTAGCAAAAGTTTGACCAATGAATAAACGAGAGAATGACATTTTGGTAGTGAAGTGATTTGTACAAAAGCAGAGTAGATATTAACAAGTGTCACAGAAAAAATATACGCATTTCTTTGGTAGCTTAGGCAATGAGACATACCCGGTAGGAATCCTCTCTGTGGTATTCTAACACAGTTAAGTTGCCAGTGTGGCTTCTAATGGCCCAGGCCCTGCATCACCACAGCCACCTGCATTGACATACTGGCACAAATCACAATTTACTTCCCAAAGTTAAACTTCATTAAATAAGAGTTTAATAGAATGTTTTGCAGATTAATTTAAGATTAATTTATATCCAGCTATTTGCACAGCCCAAGCAGTATCTCTCCTTTTTGTCATTTCTGTCACCTCGCAGGCAGCAGAAAGAGGCAAAATGTGTGGTTAAGAAGCTCTCTGATAGAGTAAGTAGGTTGAGATTTAATTAAACTATTACATATCTTTTCCTTGAATGTGAAAAAAAAGAAAAAAACACCCATAAATTAGCCAGTGAGTAGAGTGGCACGCATATCAGAAAGCCTGGTAAACAAAAACCTTGCAGATATGAAAGTGATGCTTACAAACTGGCTTGAGCTAAAAAGCTGACACTGTATTAAACCCTACATTGTTTTCCTAAGTCTAATCACGCGTGTTTATGCCAAACGAATCTTTTATCTCTTGTTGCAAGAATTTGTTTTCAAAGAGAATGAGAAAAAAGAAAAGACTGCTCACTAATATTCACTATCTTTTTGTGTGTGAGTGTCTTTTCCAGAGTCATAGGATCTTAGAACTCAAAAGAATTCTGGAGAAAATCTAGTCCTGGGGAATTCACACCTTTTTAACACAGTGCCCTCACTCAAATAACATGTTACAATGGAAATCAATGCTTCAAACAGATCAACACAAATTGGGTAAAATTGGGGCTGGGGCATCTGAGCCTTCCCCCACCCCAACCCCCACCATTCTCAAAAGCTTCATTTTTAAGTACTTCATCTTCAGTCCCTTTCCTTAAGCTGTGGGTCTGATGCCTCCCAGTCCTGAGCTCTGCTCTCCTTGCTTTGAGCTCCCAGTCTAGTTGGCTTTTCCGCTCAGAGCGTAGCCAGTCAGCTTGAGCAGGCAGATGGTTTCATCTGGAACTAAGTCCCTCTAGCCCTTGGTCCAGTCTGAGATTGCCCAGTTGTTCAGAATCCCTTTCCTCAGTTCCAGTTTGCATCCCCATTTACTGAGGTTTGCTGTGGTTAGTCCACCATGGGAATTGCTAATGGAACGGCCTTTTCTTGGCCAGTCTGCAGTAACACCTTTTGGTTACTGCTGGTGTGTTAAGATGCACATGTCTGTCTGTCTTGTTTCATGTAAATAACGGCTATTGCTAGCAGGGATTCCGAGGCCAAAAAGCCACAAAGATCAGGAGGCATGGATCAAGCATTTAAAGGCAATCAGAGCACAGGCCACCTCAAGAAGGCTCTTGTGATAGGATAAATTGGTCACAGAATGGTTAGATTGACACTAAGTTATCTGCCAACTTTAAGAAAATGTTTGTGCTATGAGACACACTGTTATACAATCTGTCCTTGATATAGAAGAGGAAGAATTCCAACAAAAGTCCCCTAATTTTATAGAGGTGCCCAAAAATCTGTGGGCTACTTATGATACTGACATTGGAAGAATAAAAAGTGCATAACCTACATTTAGATAGATATAACAATACTTTTCCCTAAGTTACCTCAAATTCACTAAAGGCTAGGGCTATACAAGGCCTCACACCAATAATAGAAGACCTAATCACCCAAGGGTTAATCATTTCCTATACCAGACCCTGTAACAAGGTGATATTGCCAGTATAGATAGAACCTAATGGCAAGGGAAAGTGAGTTGTCCAGAATTTAAGAGCTATTAACAAGATACTTATTCCCTTTTTCCCAGTTGTTCCAAACCCAAATGCCCTTTTGCGACAAGTCCCATCAGACTGAAAATGTTTCCCTGTTGTGGGCCTGTTTCAGCATTTTTTCAGCTTCTCTGTAGATCCCACCCAACAGCCAATATCTATTTGCCTTCACTGGGAACCAACAACAATATACCGAGAGAGTCATGCCTATGGGCTCACTGAGGACCCTTCTTATTTCTCCCAAGTACTTCACCAAGATTTTTTACCCTCCAGTTCCCTGAGAAATTGACCCTTTTATGGTATGTAGATGATGTCTTACTATGCTTAGTTACCAAAGAGACGTCTATAAAAGATTCCATTTATTTGCTGCAACTGTTAGCTAAAAAAGGATAGGAAGTCTCTAAGGAAAAATTACAATTATCTCTAGATGTTGCTCATTACCTAGATCATAATCTAAGTTCCGAAGGAATCCAGCTATCTCCAAAAAGCTAACCTGAGAATTTCCTAGACCCTCAACTAACTGACAGCTTTATGGGTTTCTAGGCCTTGCTGGCAATTGCTTACCGTGAGCTCCTAATTTTTTTCTATTGGCTTCCCACTTGAGCAACTTAAAATTTCAGTCCCTGAGTCCCTTTCTTGGGAAAATAAATATGAGCAGCCCTTTAAAGACTAAAACAAACCCTAAAAGAGCCTCTTGCCCTAGGGCTACCTAACTATTCAAAACCTTTAAGCTCATTTGCACATGAAAAAGATACTGAGCCCTGGGAATGCTCATACAAAAATAAAGCCATAAACATAGGCCTTTTATTGCATATTATAGCATAGAACTCAGATGCAGTTGCTCCTGAATATCCAAATTGCCTCAAGGCTATAGCTACAGCTACAAAGTTAATAGAAGCCTCAGCAGATTTGACCCTAGAAAATGCATTTATTTACAAACTTCTCTCACTGTCCAAATTCTTCTTAACTCTGAATTGATTCAATGTTTCCCTGCAAGCAAGCTCAACTCCTATGAGATCCTTCTGCTTTCACCACCTCGTCTACATCTGAAACATAGCTATGTCAACTCCACCAAATCACTATTTCTTTCTGACGAAGGTGAGCTCCATGACTATGAGGTAATAACACCCTGATTTATGAGACAGCCATTTAATCCTGATTTAATGTTGATGGGTCGTATCATAGAAACAAAAAAGAATATCCAAGCTGCTTATGCTATTACCCTCCACCCCCCAATAAAAACTATTTGAAAGGGAAACCTCCCACAAGTTAAATCAGCCCAACGAAAAGAGCTCCCTACTCCTCCCAGAGCATGCCAGCTATCAGAAGGACAAAGTGATAACATTCATACTGCTAGCCGGAGTGCCTCTGGCATCTTCCGTGATTTGAGGATGTTGTGGAAACAAAGGGGCTTTCTTATATCCTTTGGGACCCCAATCAAAAATGGGCAACAAGCAAATGACCTTCTTACTGCTATGCCCTTATGTTTCAAAATTGCTGTCATCAAAATTAAGAATCCCACTTAAAGGTCTGAATCTGAATATCAAAAGAGTGTCATAGGAGCTGACTTTCATGCAAAGCCAGCAGGAACAAAACCTATAAAATATGTGGCACAGGTGGATGAAGTCCATTCTGCCTCTGAAAGAAACTGGACCCTGGGAACCAGACTTTTGCCCTTCTAATGTCCTTGCAACATGGCAACGATCTGCTCCTGAATCAGAGCAATTAAGATGGGTAAAAAATAAATTTTGGGAAAGCCGAGATGGCTCAGCGGGTTAAGTGCTCGCTTTGAAGCCCCGAGGACCGAGGATCGAATCCCGGCTCCGGTCCAGGCGGACCCACGTGCTGAACTGGGGTGTGCTTCCCGAATGTGGTGAGGCCCCAGTTCAGTTCAAAAATTAAAAAAAAAAAAAAAAAAAAAATGAATTTAACAACAAAACAGTTTGCAAATTAAATGAACAGGAGGACTATGGGAAACCCAAGATGACCACTGGGTTCTCCCAGCCTCCTCAGCGAACCCCATTCTTTGGCATTTACATTCCTTTACCCATCATGATGCATTTAAAAGAATTTATATTATAAATAAGCATTGGTGAGAGAGCTCTAAAAAAAACCGTACCATCAGTTTACCATCAATGTCTGACTTGTCAGATCCTAAACCTATTGCTGGTCTCAGGACCATACAACCTCCTGCTCCCACTGTAACCTTTGAGCACTTTCAGCTGGACTTCATTCAACCTAGTGTGGACTATCACTGTTTCTGTTACTGTATGTATGTTTTCAGATGGGTTCAAGCCTTCCACTGTCATAAGGCTGATGCCCTTATGGTGGCAAAGAAAGCTTTAGGAAAATGTGTTTCCCACTTGAGGTATAACTTCCACGGTCTCCAGGGATCAAGGCACCCACTCCATGGGGCAACTCGTACAAGCCTTAATGAAGACCTTGTAAACCTCTCGGAATTATCACTGTCCCTGTCAATGTTGAAAGAACTAATGTGATCCTCAAACTTAAAATCTCTGCATTTGCTGAGACTTCTGGACTCCCTTGGCCGAAGGCATTGCCTCTGGCCTTGCTGACTATTTGCAGTACCACCTTTGGAAACATAAACTCACTTTACACAAGACAGTCACCAGCTGACCACGGCCTATTGATATATAACCCTGGGCTGACCCCTTGTTGTCTCATATTAGTGTAACCAGCTACTGTAAGTCTGTAAGGCAGGTATGTCCCACCTGAGGCCCGGGATGGCTTTGAAGAGGCCCAACACAAATTCTTAAAGGATTCTGAGAGTTTTTTGTGATCTTTTTTTATTTTTTAAGTTCATAAGCTCCTGTTAGTGTCTTTTATGTGTGGCCCTAGACAATTCTTCTTCCAATGTGGCCCAGGGAAGCCAAAAGGTTGGACACCCCTGCTCTAATGTCTTATACACAAACCTATCTTCAACAGGCTGAAGAAGGTTTCCCAAATCCCAGTTCAAAGGGTCCTGTTGATCAGAGTCAGGAGCCTGGTTACTAGATTACTGAAAACATTATTAGAGAATCGCAGCCCTTGAGCTTTGTTGTAAGGGACCTTACCAAGTGCTCCTGACCACTGACACTTGTACAATTAGAAGGCTTTGGGTCTTGGATACACATCTCATGGCTAAAGGCTCCACCTGGCATCTGCTTCTGTGCAGACACTGGAAACTTTCCAATCAAATGGATGAGAAAGAGTCACGGCTGACACCAGACCAGACTGCTCGCACCTAAGGTACCAGGTCAAAACTTCATAACTAAACATGAAACCCTTTCTCCTTTTCTTTCCCTTGCTCTGGTATTGCCTGAGAAGATAATGCCCTCATCCATAATGTTATCCTTTTTGCTCCATATCCTGGGAGATTTCGTAGATGCTTTCCTCCAGAATATCAGCTCAATCGTTGTCCTCTCTGATATTGAATTATTTATTAAAATTGTTATTTCCTCAATCACTGTTTCTTTTTCTCTATCTCTTTATTACAATAAATTGTTCTCTTTATGCATGAGCAGCTTCTCAAATCTCTACGGATCCTCAATTTTAAAAATATTTTTCTTTACCTTGAATACCTTTTCCCTGGTGTGACATTGTGATTTATAATAAAAAATACATTTAGTCTTTGTCCGAGTTCCTGTCGTAGAACTTCTAAACTCCTTGGACTTTCTAAGTGGTAAGAATGATAAAGGTGTCTTTTGATATTCATGACAAGCTGCTTTCAATCACACCTGAGTTTATGTTAATAAGGTAACTTTTGGAAAGCCCCTAAGGATCGGGGCTGGTTGCCAAGGGAACCAACAGTGATTAGAGGGTTGAAACTTTGTCTCATAGCCCTGCTATCCCTCCAACAATCCAGGGAGAGGAAAAGAGCTGGAGGTTAAATCAATCACCAATCACCAATGAGTTAATCAATCATGCCTACGTAATGAAGCTTCATGAAAATTCAAAAGGACAGGGTTAAGAAAGCTTCTGAGTTAGTGAGCAAGAATAAATCCACAGGCCCGAAGATCCTGTGCATGGGACCCTGCCAGACTTTGCCCTCCCTATGTATCTCTTCATCTGGCTGCTTGTTAGTATCCTTTAAAATCCTTTGTAATAAATCGGTAATCTAGTAGGTAAACTGCTTTCCTGAGTTCTGTGAGCCAGGCTAGCAAACTGATAAAGGTTTATAGCCAAGATATAAGAAAAACAGATAGCAACCTGAGCTTGGCAACTGGCATTTGAAGTCAGGAGTGAGGGAGGGTGTCATTCTTATGAAATTGAGCCCTTACCTTGTGGGATCTGATGCTACCGTGTTTCCCCGAAAGTAAGACATCCCCCAAAAATAAGACCTACTCACAAGTTTTGCCTCTCGCTGAAATACGTATAAGGCATCCCCCCGAAAATAAGACCTAGCGCATCTTTGGGAGCAAAAATTAATATAAGACACTGTCTAATTTTCGGGGAAACAGGGTATAAGACACTGTCTTATTTTCAGGGAAACAGGGTAAGACACTGTCTTATTTTCGGGGAAACAGGGTATCTCCAGGTAGACAGTGTCAGAATTGAATTAAATTGTAGGACACTCAGCTGATATTGCAGAGTTGTTCGATGTGTGAAAAACACATCTGGTGACAGAAGTGTGGTGGAGAGTTCTGAGTGTGAGTACAGTAGTTGAGAAGAGAGAACACAGGAGTGTTTTCTTTTACATTTAGTTCATGATTTTTCTATTTATTTGTCATGACTCTCTTTGACAACCGTAGTGTCAATGAAAGTACAGTGATCTTCAATTGTCAGTTCATATTTGTGGTAACAAGGTCTAGATGGATTCGTTCAAGGGGCCCTTAGCAAATGTGTCGGTCAGGTTTCTCAGCAGGTCCCTTCTCTGAATGGGAAGGCAAGCTGAGGCACTGCAAGTGGGTGACTATGTCCCAGAAAGGCTTCCCTGAGGGGTGCAGAGCAGGCACCCAAATGAAGAAGACTTTACTCAAGGTTGTAGAACATTAGTTCATTTCACTTTAGGTGAAGATGCCCTTTACATTTTTTCTAGCATTGGTGTGACTGTCCTGGATTTGCCGGGACCTAAAATGAATGAAATCTTGAGATCCAAGAAGGTAGAATAGATGAGCACTGTGCCTGCTTTATTCGTGAGCACATTAAAATTACAACTAAAAATGTGCTTGCTTCGGCAGCACCTATACTAATACTACAACTAAATTATAGTACAGCCAACCTAGAGAACCATCTGAAGTCTCACTGAACAACAGGTTTATAACTTAGGGTGTACAGAAGAAGCCATGTTGAGACTGGTAAGTGAGATGGAGACACAAAACCAGGTAGCCCCAAATCTTTGTGTGGTGATTAGAATCAGAAGGGATATCTTGGCTGTAGAGGTTCCCCCTGGAGGAGCAAGGGACCCCACCCCACACCAGGCTTCTCAGCCCAGAATATTAGGAAGAGGGAACTCACAGTATCTGGCTGTGAAAAATAGTGGGGACCCCAACCATCTAGGTTAAACCAAAGTAGGTTTTGAGAGTAAGGCGACACCTCAAGTTCAGCTTTTTAAAATAAACACCCAAGGCGTACCTACAGGTACATACAGAGCCATGGACCACATTATAAAAAATACTGGATTATTCTTTCTGAATTATAAAGTTTTATTTCATAAATATGTAGGCTTTCTTTTTCAAATAAAATCTTACTTTTAAAAAAGCTTCAGTCTGTGAAAAGGAGCAAACCAGAGGCGTTCTGGTTAGAATTGGGGAGAATGCCCTAAGACTTGTTTATTGGGCCTTCCTCTCCCAGCTTCCCCCACAACTGCCATGTTAGAAGTAGCTCTGAATGTCCATAATTTCATGACCAATGGCAAAGATACCCCCAGTGTCAATCTCATTCACTAAAATTAAAAATAAAAAGAACTATGTAGGCTGGACTGTAAGCCAAAGGCAAGCTGGAAGTTAAACCTTGGGTATAATTTACCTAGTGTTTGTAGAATGTGAATGCTAGTGTGACTTGATTATGCACACACAATTTGCATAAGTGAAAGCACAATGTCTGGTACAGAGTAGGTATGCAATACAGTTTAAGTGAAGAGGTATCTGTTTCATTCAAAACTTTTTATAAAATAGGATTTAAGGGAAGAGACGTGTTGTTCTAGGATTCTAAATTTTGGGTGCAATTTACAGCATAGTAATAGCCACAATTCTTTCCACTCGAATGCTTCCAGGTAACAAAAGTAATGAATTTAAGTTACTCATGGCAAACCACAGCACCCTGAACACCTGCTGAAAGAATTTCCTAGTTACAAAAGTAGTTTGAACATGCTGTCTAGAGCCTATCTACTCTGCATGAAACATGTAGCCAAAGGGAGAAAGGAATGGGATGGAATATTCAAATAAAAAAAAAAAAATAGGTGGGTAGCTACAAGTTGGTGTAAATGGAATATCATGTAGAGAAATGTGTTCATTTCTGAATTTGCATTTTATACACAAATTGTATAATTAACACTTGGACATAGCAGTACTTCATGAAATGGCTTTGGGGATCATTTGCTAAACTATTGCTACATACAGAGCCCCACCAAATACTGGTCAAGACTTATACCATCTGTAATGGCAAAAAGAACACAGAAGGTAGTATTCTCTGTGAAAACCCTTTCCTCGTAAGCCCATTGGTTTCTGTGGATTCTCTTGGCCTTTATTCAAGAGAAGCCGGCATAAGCTGTTGCCTAGCAACAGCATACAGTGCACTTTTCTACCTTCCCATGAAAATGCGGTCTCTGGACCTCATGTCATTCAACACCGTGGTTTTGTAAATAATGACACTCTCTTCAGCACTTTTCTTCCCTCCCTCCCAATGACTCTAAAGGCTATTTTAATACTCACTGCGTCATCATAAACATTGCTCTTGGCTTAACAAAGACCAGTAAATAAGAAGTGGCATCAGTGGCAACACCCAACTTCTCAGACCGCTGACAAAGGCACCAGTAGGATCATATACCGTGTTTCCCCGAAAGTAAGACATCCCCCGAAAATAAGACCTACTTACAGTTTTGCCTCTCGCTGAAATACGTATAAGGCATCCCTCCGAAAATAAGACATAGCGCATCTTTGGGAGCAAAAATTAATATAAGACACTGTCTTATTTTCGGGGAAACAGGGTAAGACACTGTCTTATTTTCGGGGAAACAGGGTATAAGACACTGTCTTATTTTCAGGGAAACAGGGTAACTTGCTGAGAATTGCAATATCGTTTCTTAGAATGACCTGTGACTATTGAATGCCATCCACACTAATTTTCCTTAATGCCTCCCCTGTGCCAGACACAGTCCTATGTGTGAACCATAGTTTATATTTTATCTTTGACATCTCTTTATATGATATAATTTGATAGCCTCAATTCACATTACTCATTAAATGCTCTGTTCTAGTGGGTAGCCCATGTGGTAAGAACAAGACTGGAAGGCATGGTGTCCATATCACCCACCTTGTCATGGGCAGCCAACACCTTACAATAGTTATTGGGCCTTCACATGACTATGATCAAAAGAAGAATAAATGTTGTTGGAGTCAACTGTGAGAAAGCAGCTAAATGGAATAAGGATTGTAGGGTGGCTTTAGCAAAACCAAGTGAAGTGTTTTAATGATGGAGACGTTTTTCAGTGAGACGAGCTGTTCCCAGGCCCTACCTAGTGTTTCTTTGAGTGATCATGATAAGCCATGGGTTTGACAAAGCCTTCCCCTACAACTTTGAGGCATTAGGAGGTTGTCAGATAACTCGCATTTGTCGCAGAAATCTGTTTTTGAAGTTGTACAGAATTACCAATTAATGAGTTCTCATATTATTCTTTAATAGCTGGGTGCATCTGAATGAGACTCAACCACAAAGGAAACCAAGTTTGTACATACTTAATCCTAACTTCCAGAGATGTTTCTGGTCTCACTGTCACCTACTCTGTTTTCCTTTAAATTCTAGAGACCTGATCACACCAACAAATAGCCTGATTAGCAAAAATATTTTATTCTTCTCAAGTATAATAGATTTTGTTACTATTATTATTACTGCAGATGCATCAAATCCTCTAAGCAGAACTATAAAGCATTTGGGCTGTCTGTCTATATAAGCTCCACAAGGCCAGTGCCCACATGGCAAGCCAAGGGCAGACATGGGATTGTAGAATAGATCCCAAATTCTGAAAACACACTCTCAGAAAAGACAGACAATTGATCAATATATAATTCTCAAAGCATCGTCTTGGCACCTGGCTGGTAATAGATGCACTACAAATATTCTTCAAGTAAATAATGCTATTAATAAACCCTTTACCATGACATCAATTGCAATATTCTTCAACCTGCTGTCAACTTACCACGCGATGTAAATTAGAGACAATACATTATCTTTTATTTAGAATAATACTGAAATTTGCCTGAAAGTTCATAGTATAATATAAAAAAAATAATCCACATTTACACCACTCACAATTAGCCAGTCTTAACAGTTGGTCAGATTTAAGATTCTTAACAAAAGAAATAACTAACATTTACTGAGTATTAACCATGAATAGGCAGTATTCCAAACGCTTCCCGTGTATTAACGTGACCAAATCTTATAAAAACCCCATACGGTTGTTATTATCTCAATTTTAGAGAGAAAAAAAACTCTGAGGTGTAGAATTTTAAAACTGTGCTATCACACACATTTAAGAGGCTGTATTCATTTTCTAGGCCTGCCATAACAAAGTAGCAAAGGCTAGAAATCTGTTATCAAGGTGTCTGCACAATTAGTTTCTTTGGAGGCCACCCTTTTGAACTGTCTTTTCTCTATGTCCTCACATGGTCTTCCTCTCTGGGAGTGTCTGTGTCCTAATTTTCTCTTTTTATAAAGACACCAGACATATTGGATTAGAACTGAATCAGGACCCTAATAACCTCATTTTAACTTAATTACCTTTTTTAAAGATTCTGTCTGCAAATACAGTTATGTTCTGAGGTACTGGGAGTTAGAACTTTAACATACGCATTCAGGAGGACTCAGTTCAGCTCACAACAAAGGCAAAATTGGCATTCATTCCCAGGAAACCATGACCCTAAGCTGTGTCCTTGCTGTTCAGAGCATAGCTGCCTGTAATAACAGTAAAGTCCCCATTGCACACTTTTTCAAACCCAGTCTCCCCCATCCCACGCCCTCTTCACAGAGAACTGTCACAAAGTTCATGTTCCTTTTACAAGTTATCCTATATAACATGCATCCAGAATCTTATGTTTTTCTAACAAGTATTAAGTTAAAAATAACTACACTCTTCTTCCAAATAAGACAATAATCTTAATATGTTTTAACTTTTCTCCATATAGCCGAACGTGCTCACACTTTTCACGTGATTGGGGACTAGTATCTTAACCATCGTTTTAACCACCTGCTATCAAAATTAGTTAATATTGCTACCATTGATTAGCAAACATTCACATAGGCTTACTAATGTATTTGACTGATGTCTTTGGTCATGATTTCTTGTAGTTGGGCTCATTTTCCTTGTTGCTGAAGTTGCTGCATCAGCATTTCTTTCAACAAGGGTTGAAAGTAGAAATGTCCGTGCTGCATCCGTGTACATCTGGAAATGTTTTTGTCACTCTTATTTGGTACAATTTAGGTTCAAGTTATTTTTCCTCAGTGCTTTGAGATAGAATTACATTATTTTCTAGGACCTATTGTTCCTGGTAATTAACTGCTATAATTCTAATTGTCATTTGTTTCTAAGTTTAAGAGTAAGCTGTCTTTTCTCTCTGATGTCTTTATATATTTTTGTTCTTTTTCTTTAAAATGCTGCAGTTTTACTGTGATATGCCCGGGTGTGGATTTGTCTCTATCTACCCTGCTTAGAACATGTCTTTTGTCCATTCTAGAAAACTCTCAGCTGTTGCCTCTTCAACTACTCTCTCTTCTATTATTTTTATCATTCAAGGTCTCTAATAGAAAAAGTTGTAGCTTTTCATTGCATCATCTATATCTTCCATGTCACCTACCTTCATTTTCTCCAACTCCTATGCCTCAGGGAGTTTCAGGTGATTTCCTCACTTTTATTAACTACTTTACTTCACTGGTTCTCTCTCTTCCTGTATGAAGACTATTTAAGTCATAAAGCAAACATGTCCTTCCAAGGCACAAATTCTTTCAAAATTCCTCATTTCAAAGAGCTTTGTTTATAGTATCCATAATATTCATACAATTTTTTCCCCAGATACAACAGTAAAAAGCCTAAAACCTGATTCACATAGTCATTTTTAAAGTAGTTCATAGATTATCTATTGTATGCATGGCATTCACCAAGAATCTCTACTAAGAATGGCGGTACAGTAAAACAAGCATTTCCCAGAAATGGTAATGAAGTGCAGCCAAAATAGAGATAATTATTTTAATTAATGGTAATGATTTTAACGGTTGAACATTTTAACTAATTAATTATGATTGATTGCTTGTTACTAATCAAGGAATATGATTCAAAGTTGTAATTGAAAAACTAGGAGCACTGAGTTCTGCAGAGGGTGTTATCACAATCCCACTGAGATCAGGGGCATAACTTTGGTCCTGAAAACTATATTCTGGAGCATTTCAGTCCTTTTCCTATAGTAGATTCCTTATGATAAACTGCTAGGACACTGGTTTTAGTCCCATGTTTAGGAGTCTTTATCAGAAATGGAAAATACGAATACATTGAAGAAATGTATATATTATTTCTATAGTTACAGTTTTATTGCTGTATTATTCATCTAAATTTTATTCTTTTTAACCTTTAAACCTAAGCTTTCTTTAGATAAAGGCTTTGGATACAAAAAGCTACTCAGTCTATTCAGACCACGTGCAACCTTTTTATTTTGACAAGCATATTGACCAACAATTAGTTTTCCATGTAATTTATATATAGTACTTTAGGCATTGTATTGTAAGCCTTTTAAAATCAGGCAAACTAAAACTATCACACAATGAACTCCCAAGATCATGGAGATAATCTTCTCACTCTTCAGTCTATTTCTCTATTGGTTCTAATTGAAGTAAGTGTCTCAACATAACCAGGGATTTATCTCACAATTTACTAGAGATTCATTCTGCATTAATAAGGGTTACTTTACTGTGGCAAGGTGGCTAGTCTTGTCCTAAATAATCCTTTTACCATCAGAAAAAAGCCATGTTGTCCCACTTCTATTTGGTAGATAAAGAGAGGCAGGGAAAGGAACTGAATGAATAGTACTTAGTAGAGTGACAACAAAGCACAGCCAATTTGGAAAAGGATCAAAGATCAGTGTAGCTGTGGTGGAGAGCATGATGACAAGAGTGGCA
>PVKE010030427.1:0-19665 GCA_004027555.1 Craseonycteris thonglongyai
TAAGTTGTTCATCAATTCCTTGATCAAATGTTCTCTTACTATTTCTATGATCAATATTAATATCATTTTTCAGGCTAAGGGATCTGAGAGTAACAGAACATCAACTGGTGTCAGGTCAAGGAGGTATTTTTCTCACATCCATTATGGCAAAAGGAATTTATTTATACTGGTGCATGAGGTTGAGCTACTATACCATAAATCTGAAGGGTAGGCCTCATGAAAAACTGAAACTAATGAAAAAGCTATGAGTAATTTAAACTAATTTCCTCCCTTTATCTATTATGTCCCTTTCTTCTTACAAATAAGCTTCATTAGTCTCCCTTCTGTAAATAGCTGTTTTGTGGTCCCTGGTCTCCCATGGGTAAACATGGCTGTGCACATAGCTCCTGATTTACATGTTACAAGCCTAACTTCAATTCTTTTTCAGTCCCAAAACAAAATTCCAGGGAACACAATCTCTAATCTCCCTAGTTGGAGTTTTATGTGCATACTGGTTCAATCAACTGTAACCTGCTGAATGAGCTATATTACATAGAACAAAATGCTGCACTCTGGATCTGGGAAATATGTAAGAGGGAATCAATGTGATTTGGCAGAAATCCCCAAAACTATAGGTTATAAAGTAATACATGACTTATTTTAAAATATGAAACATCAAGAAAGATTCAAGGAAAAATTATACATTCATCAATAATCCTATAATGTAGAGCTAATTGTTGTGATATGTTTAGCATAAGTCATATCTTGACAGAAATATAACACAACAGTGTGTTGGGCTTTTGTAAGTCAATAAATAGTTCTATATTAATAGTTGACGATTATTCAGTTATACTAGATTATAGTAATTGATTTAAAAAACCTCTTAGTGTTAGCATTTGTTTATTTTTTAATATTATAAGCAACCTTGAAAAATGTTGGTACATAAACTCATTTGCAGACTTCTGATTATTGTTTTGTAAAGTTTCCTAAAAGCAAAATTTCAAATGGTATGACTTTTACTTAATACTTTAGATATATTTTGCCTAATTGTCCTCCGGAAAGATTACACTATTTCTGATCTGAATATGAAGGAATACATTCTCTTTGTCTTGCCTTATGACATTCAACTAGTCTACAGGACAAATGATCTAAAACAGTTGTTTTCAAACATTAGATAACACAATGAGGAAGTCATCAATGTTATCCCTAAAAAGGGGGAATGAAATCAGGTGAGTTTTACAATTGCCCTGGCCTTCTATCCAGAGGCAATTTCCAGGATATGCTGAAGGGAAGGAAGAACCAAAACATTTCTTGAAGACATACAGATTATACTTTGTGTATAATAAGCCAGCAGTACTGTATTTGTGGAGATAATATTAGACATAAGAAAACTACATATACAAAGAAAGAGCTTCAGGTATCTGCAGAGAACTTTGAAGTCTCTAACTGAATACTAATCAGTGCAAAGGATGAAACTTAATGAGTTTGAGCAAAGAGCAGCTGTTAGGAATGAACAATTACCAGAGAGCCCTAAGTTGAAATTTCCAGAATTTACACAGACTAGAAATAATTCATGTTTCCACCAATAGGAGGGAAGAGACCTGTTGACTGGGCAGAGAATCCAGTAGAGCTCCAAAAGTGTCATGTGTCTTTAGTGTTGTGGCTAAACTAGCTGTATAGAAAAGACTCCTTTAGGTTTTCCTTAAAATAACTATAAAGCAATTATCAAAATGATCAGGCTGTCCTACAAATAACAACCTACTCTCAAAATATCTAATATCTTTAAAGGAATACAACAGAATTCATCACTCAACAATTTACATGTCACAGAGTCAAAATATTCTGAATCCCATCAACAGATTACTAGACATGTAGTTAAGCATAACATTGAGGCTCATAATCAGGAGAAAGTTAATTAATAGAAATAGACCCAGAATAATTTAATTAGCACATAAATTTAAAGCTACTATTGTAAATATGTGCAATGATGTAAAGCAGGTCTGGGCAGCCCTTTTTCAGGGCAAGGATTACTTTTCTTCTCCAAGTATCACTGTCCACTACCTGTTTTATCATTTTGGTGGTCACCCCATAATTGCTTGACAGTCCACTGCATTTGACATCTTGCCCAGAGGTGATCTATAAGGCAAACATGAATCTAGTGAGGAGAACAATGGGAAATATACAAATTTTAGAATGTTAAAAACATTATAAGTTTTAAATGGAACTTCTAGAAATGAAAAATAAAATGTTAGAAAAAGAAATTTTACTGTAAATGAGATTTACAGTAAAACAAACACTGCAAAAGTAACCATCAGTCAACTGAATGACATGAAAAGAAAAAATGTGTGAACATAAATATAAAAGAGACTGAAAAAATTATCAGCTTCAGAGACCTGCTGGATATCTATATCTATATCTATATCTATATCTATATCTATATCTATATCTCTGTGTATATTTGAGAAATATGTGTAATTAAGATACCAGAGGAAAAGAAGAGTGAAGTAAGGAGAGATAAAATATTTGAAGATATAATTCCAATTAATGGTGAATTTTTTTAAAAATAATTTGATAAATTGTAAATGAACAGAGCCAAGAAATGTAACAATCTCCTAGTATAAGAAGCAAAGAAGATCACACTAAGTCATAATAATCAAACTGACTAAAAATGAATAACGAAAAGAAGAGGTAAAAACAGTGAGAAACAGAAGACACATGGCATATAGAATATAAAGGATAAGAAAGACGCTAGACTTATTGTCAGAAACTATCTAAACTAGGTGATGAGAAAAACACATTTAAAGTACTGAAAGAAAAAGAAACATATTGAACTAAACTTCTATGTATAACAAAAATATCTTTCAAGAATGAAACTAAATGACTTTTTCCAACAAAAAGTGAGACATCATTGTCAGCAGACAAGAACAACAATGAAATGTTCAAGGACATTTTTCAGGCAGTAGAAAACTTAAACTTGAGTTTACACAAAGGAACAAAGAGCATAAAATATTAAGTGTATAGATTAATATAAGAAAATATTTTTCTTACTTTTAATAGTATATTTAAAAATAATTCACTGTTTCATGCAAAAATTGTAAGTCAATTGTGTGGTTTATAACATATGTAGCAATAAATGTATAGTATCAGTAGCACAAAGGACGAGAGTGAGAAAGAGTAGTATGCTGGTAAGTTTCTTTTTTTTTAAGATTTATTTTTATTTTTTACTGAGAGAGGGACAGAGAGAAGGGAGAGGGCCCAGAGCAGCCTCCATTGTTGCATGTCATTAGGTTCCTACGTAATTTTATTCCATAAGTGGGAGCGGGACTATACAGAGCAGAAACCAGCTGGGGTCCTCCTGCATGGGAGGCATGCCCCCACTAACTGAGGGCCTCCTACATGGGAAGCATGCCTGAGACGAGGGCTGAACCAGGGGCTCCCCACTTACGAGGCATGCCCTGGTGAGAACTGAACTGGGGCCCACCTCAGTTCAGCATATGGGTCCACACAGGCTGGGGGCCAGGATATGATCCTTGGACCCCAGAGCTGCAAGTTGAGCGCTCAACCTACAGTACCCTCTGGCATCCCCTGGTAAGTTTCTTAATATGTGAAATTGTACACTATTTTCAGGTAACTTGTGACAATATAAGTTAAATATTTTAAAACCTTAAGCAACAAGAGTCAGTAAAGTAGAGAGCAAAATCAAGAAATTGATAATAAAAATGGCTAATAAGCAAATAGTGCAAAACATAATCCAAAAGAATATAGAGGAAAAAGAAAAAAGGACAAATGCTGACAAAAAGATAAAATTGTAAAATTAAAAGCAACTACATGGATCGTAACATTCATGTAATATAAATACTGCAGTTATAAAGAAAATACTTTTAGTTTGTATCAAAAAAGAAAAAAGCAGTGCCAAACAGTATTCTATTTTAAAAACATTCACTTTAAAGATAAAGACATTAAGTAAACGGATGAGGCATACTATTAAAATACTATATTTAATATCAGATAAAGTAGTGTTTAGAACATGAAATTTAACAGAAGATAAAAAGGTACATTTTATAATAAAGAGGTCAATACCAGAAAACATAAAAATTCTAAATTTTATAAAGACCTGTAGAACTGAAAAAATTATTAAAAAATATGTTCCACAATTATATGTGAAGATGCAATACCTCTCTGAGTGATAGATACTATATATAGGTAAATTACTTAGAGAAAACTACAATCAAGAATATCAAATAACAAAAACAATACCTTTTGCAATCACAACAAAAAGAATAAAGTACCTAGGAATAAACATAACAAATAATGTGAAGGACTTATACATGAAAAACTATAGAACACTGATAAAAGAAATTGAACAAGACCCATAAACATGGAAAGATATTCTGTGTTCATGGATTGGAAGAATCAAAATGGGCCATATTACCCAAAGTAATATACAGATTTAATGCTATTGCCATCAAAATCCCAAAGACATTCTTTTGAGAAAGAGATTTAAAAATCATCAGATTCATATGGAATCACAAAAGACCCCGAAATGCTAAAGCAGTCCTATAAAAACTAACAAACAAACAAACAAATAAATAAAAGAATAAGGCTGGAAGCATCATGCTCCCCAACTTTAGTCTATACTACAACACGTCAATAATCAAAACAGATTGGCGCTGGCATAAAAATAGACATACAAACCAGTGGAACAGAATAAAAAACCCAGAAATAAACCCACAAATTTATGGGCATATAATTTTGACAAAGGAGCAAAAATATGCAATGGAGAAAAAAACAACTAAAAGTAAATCAAAAAACATTTTTTTAAATGCACATAGAACATTCAGTAAGACAGACCTTGTGCAGGGTCTTACAACAGGTCTCAATACATTTAAAAGATTGAATTCACAAGTACATTCTTTGATATCAATGGAATTAAACAAAAATTAATAAGAGAAAGATATCTGGACAATTTCCAAGTTTTTTAGAATTCAGATAGTATGCATTTAAATAACCATGGGTCAAAGAATATATTATAAGGGAAACTGGAAAATATTTTAAATTAAATTATAGTGATCACACAATGTATCATAATTGGTGATATGCAGGTAAAATAGAGGTTAGAAGGAAATTTATGACTTTAATGCTTTATTAGAAAAAGAGATAGCTAAAATCAATGTTGTATTCTAATATAACAAGATAAAAGAAGAGAAAATTACATTAAAATATGTGCAAGGATGGAAATAATATAGATAGGAACAGAAGTCAATACAATAGAAAACTAACAAACAATATAGGAAAACAGAAAAAAAAATATTGATAAACTTCTGGCTAGTCTGATCAACAAAAAAGGAAGGTACATATCACTAACATCAGAAATGAATGATAGGGTATTACCACAGATCCTGCAGACATTAAAAAGATAAGTGAACATTATGAACAACTTTACGTCAATTCATTTAACAACTTAGAAGGAATGGACATGTTCTTAGAAGAGCACATTATCAAAAATGACTCAAGGAGCAAAAGAAAATCTAAATAACCCTATTAGAGTTAAGGAAAATGAATTTGTACTTTAAAACCTTTCCACACATGGAAATTTGAGGCCCATTTTACTTGCAAATTATATCAAACGTTTAAAGAGAAATAATATGAGTCCTAAAGAAATATTTTCAGAAAAAAAAAAAGGAAAACACTAATATTATGAGGCCAGTGTTACTCTAATAACAAAACTAGACAAATAAAATATTTTACAAGAATAGAAAACTACAAACATAGACACAAATATTTATAGCAAAACACTATCAAACTTTATCCTATAACACATAAAAAGAATAATACATCCTATCAAGTACAGTTTATTTTATAAATTCAAGAGTGAATTAACATTTTTAAATCAATGTAATTTATAGATTTAGAGAATAGATTATTAAAGAAAAAATATTCATTTATGTTAATAGGCAAACAAGAAACATTGCCAAAATTGAATCCCTGTTGACTGGGCCCAGATTAGGGGTGGGAGGAGGGATTAAATATAAACGTGTATAAGAGAACTTCTTTTTTTAAAATAAATTTTAATTTTAGAATTCTTGGGAAAAAAATCATATATGCTATAATACTTAGGCTGTAATCGTAGTATATTTTTCCTGTTAAATTTATTAGGGTGACGTTGGTTGGTAAAAAATGCATAGGTTCCAGGTGTACAAGTCTATAATACATTGTCCATGTGTTACATTGTGTGCTCCCCACCCAGAGTCAGTTCTCCTTCTATCAGCATATATTTGATGTCCCCTCTCTCTTCCCCTACCCCTCCCTCCTTACCCTCAAGTGACCACTAAACTGTTGACTGTAATTATGAGTTTTTGTTACTTTATTACTTTTGGTTTTATATGCCACATATATGTGAAGTCATAGGGCTCTTGCTTTTTTTCTATCTGACCTATTTTGCTTAACATGATGATCTCAAGGTCCATCCATATTGTCTCAAATGGCAGGTTGTACATGGTAGCCAAGTCAGGGAAACAACCAGAATTTCTTTTGATAAATAACTGGATAAAGATACTGTGGCCCATTTATGCAATGAAGTATTATTCAACAATAAAAAAAGATGAAATATTGCCAATTGTGACAACATGGATAAGAGAACTTCTTAGAAGGTTGGAAATGTGTATCTTGAATGTTGTGGTAGTTTCAAGGATGAATCCTACACAGGAGGAAAAACATATTTTTACTCTACCCATGTTAAATTCTCCATCTGGGACTCTGTAAATTAGACTGGCAAAAGACAAATTAGCAAGAGGAAAACAAACAGAAATTTATTAGCATGTACATTGCACTTGTGTACATGGGAGTACCAAGTGATGAATGAACCGTAGGGGTGATTAGAGCTTGCCCTCACACATAGCACCTTAGGCTACTCAAAGAGGTTGGGGCTTCTGGTGGTGAGAGGTAAATTATGGACAGAAGAGAAGGAAAAGAATGTTAAATGAAGTAGTCTCAAATTTTGTTATGAAGATTCAGTCCTTGCCTTCTCCATTTATAAGAGTTGTTAAGAATCCTCCTCTTATTGGTAGGAGAGAGGGAGACACCTTTTATAAATGGAAATAAACTTCTTTTATATATGTAAACTTTCTTTCCAAAAAGAAAATTTGTGCCCTGTTTTTAGTGCCTTACTTGCATCTGCTGGTTCTCGGTGGCCATTAGCTAAAACTAATACATAAACTAAAGAGGCATATTTAGAGGTGGCATATTCTGATACCCTATAATACATTTATCAAAACCTATCTAACAATACACTTAGAGAGGGTTCATTTTATTGCATGTAAATTTTATCTCAATATGAAGACAAGATTATGCCAATTTGTATTATCATTGACAGTGAAAGAAACTGTTTCCTTACATTGCTAAATGCAAGTTTCTCTTTAAATCAGATTCCGGTGTTTACTTTGATATTGATCACTGAATGGGAACATCTTTAGCTCATTTACAATTTGAAATTTTTTTAATTTTTAAAAATATTTATTTTATTGTTTTTGATACTGAAATTGGGACAAAAGCTCTAGTGAATTGATTATTAAGAAGCTAGTAGTCACATATGTAAATGTTTTAGGGGATAAGCAACTAACATACAGCAAACAAGATAGTACAGAGAGATTTGGACCCACTGGAAAGTGAATAACTCATCTAAAATTATTCAGATATTGCTTTTTAAAAAAGTTTGAGACAAACAAAAGTATTGAGGGCAGATAAGTCCAGAATTTGTGATGTCATAAAATAAGCATTGACTTAGAAAGTAGAATATTTTCTTTAACTTCACTAATTTAAATTGCTTTCCAAGTTTCTTAATGTACAGTATTTTACACTTTCATCTTTGTTTTTACTATTTAGGTAATAGCGGTAATTACATCTTAGTTAATTTCTTCAAACTATTGTGAACTTTAAAACATTATAATTTTATATTTCTTGCCAATCTGAATAGTGAATATCTTAGATTTTAAGAGAACTAAAGAAATTAGTAGTTCCCTCGAACTGGAAATATGGTAATGTATAGGACATTTTATGAAAGAGACATAGGGAAGGAGGAAACTTTTTTTTTACTCTCCTAGGTTCAGTGGCTGGGGACTTGCAAATTAAAGTGACAAGAGACAGAATAACAAGAGAAAAACAATAGATTTGGATGTATATACATACATACATACATACACACTACATACATATGTACATACTTACATACACACAAAGGAATGTGATTGCAGAAGGAAGTTAGAATTTGAGGATTATAAACCATCTTAAACTATACAAAGAAAAAGGAATTTGAGACTTCTGGGGAGAGAGGTAAATTATGGGATGAGGAGAGGGATTAAATTAAGTGTTATTTAGCGTGCGTTTATATACAGATATGAGTCATTTCAGGTGCTAAGAGTTGTCTGCAGAGTAGTTCTCTTTCTTGTAAGAAAGACGTACTGGTAGACACCAATACAAATGGTAGCTTAAGTCCTGTTTTAAAAAGTTAGTGGAAAGGCAAAGAGCTAATTGCCTTCTGTTCCAAACAAACCTTACAGCAAAGTGGCATGTATGGAGTGCCATACTCTGGCCTCTTCAGAAAGGAGAAACATTTTGAATGAATAATGCCCCTTATGTTTATTATTAATTTTATTTTAAAGATTATTAGGATAAAGATAAAATACACTTGTGTTGTTTTCATTTAATCAGTCATCAGATATTTATTAGATGTTTATAAGTGGCAGTTCTATAAATGGTATCTAAGAAATTCTTTAAATGTATTTTATTTATTTATTTATTATTATTTTTTTAAATTTTATTTATTTTTGACAGAGAGAGAGAGAGAGAGAGAGAGAGAGAGAGAGAGAGAGAGAGAGAGAGAGAGAGAGATACAGAGACACAGAGAGAACTGAACTGGGGGAACTCCCAGATCAGCATATGGTTCCGAAGGGGCCGGGGCTGGGATTCGATCCCCGGTCCCCAGCGCTGCAAAGTGAGCGCCTAACCCACTGAGCCATTCTGGCTTCCCCTAAATGTATGCTTTGAGAATTGGAGACCACAGCCATGTTTGCCCTGAATATTAAAAAAAAACCCAATAGAAACTAATTGATATAAAGCTAAAAGCTTTAGAAGTGAGAGACATGAAGTAAGTATTTGAAGCTAACTTTAGCAATGACATATTTGTCTCTACTTTTACATTTATTCCTTTCTAAAACTGCTCTCATGTTCTGAATTCCTCGTTGCCCAATGTTGATCAGATATATTTTTCAGTGTCATCCTGGGTTTTTTTTTTCTTTCATAGATTTCTTCCCATTAAGCCTATTTATTTTGTAAAATTTATCCAGAGAAGTTTTGCTTATCTCTCATTGGTTCTCTGACTTTTCTTTCTTTCTTTTTTTCTTCTTATTTTGTAAATCTGGTTACCATTGGGAAGACAGCAGCCATTCACTTTAGGGAAAGTCTATTTTAAGTTCTAGCTGCTTGTGGGGGCAGGTTGGAGTCTTTAATCCTTCATCTCCTTTTTCTGTAACAATGCTAGCTGGCAGGTAGTCAGCAGTGAAAGTAGAAGAGGATCTTTCAGAAAGAAAACATTCTCAGTAGAAAGTAGTGGCCCATTATGATGTTGAACAAAAGGAGTTCTGTAATAATTTTTCTAGGAAAGCTTGTTGTGTCATACTTTTACTTAAAGAGAAAGGAGAAGGATTGAAATTAAAAATGGAAGTGGACAAAAAAAAAAAGAAAGAAAAGGGAAAAGAAAATATTAAAGGAAACTTAATGTGACATACTTCATGAATTGAATGAAACCAAGGCACTTAGTGTTAATGTTAATAAATGACTTATAGTTACTGTGCTTATTTTGGACATGTTCATTTATTATTAATATTTTAAGGAGAGGAATAGAATGTTCTTAAGCGTAATGAGAAGCATCACCTTTTATGTCAGCTTCACATTAGAAGAGAAAGCTGTTTTCCCCAAACAGCTGGTAAACATTATTTGCACTTAGTGTTTACCAATTTCCTGCAGCACATTTGGCATTATTTTTGTCTTTCTTTTTTCTAATCTATATTGAAGAGGCTGAAGACTGAAAGATGTTTTACCTCATCATGAACGACTGTGTTGTACTTGTAAAATATTACCAGAGCTGTTTTTGCGGCAGTATTTTTTGTCCAAGGTTCGTTGTCTTATGGCCCCCCAAAATGAGGACATGGGCACAGAAAGGGAGGATAAGCAGCAAAGTTTATTGAGAGGAAAAGTAGAGAGAGTACACTTCCACGGGGGGAAAGTGGGCCTTGAGCAAGTGATGGCTCAAAGGCCTCAATTATTGAAGTCTGGGTGGTTTTATGCTTTTTTCTTAGACAGGGTCTCACCTTTCTGGGTGTGGGGACTTTTGATTAACAGTCTTGATTGACAGGGAGCCATTACATCACCTTTATTCACCGGTGTAAGTCCCTTCAGAGTTCAGTCTGATATAATAATATTAATGAACTTTGGGGCGTATGTATGATATAATGAGGCTTAGATGGAAGGTGGGTCCCATGGAAGGTGTCCCGGGATCCCCTATTGAAGCTGCCTGCCTACTTTTTTCTTGAGAGGCATGATACTCTGTCCCCCAGCCCCCATGCCCCCCAAATCTCCGTGGGAAGCTGAGGGGCTGAAGGTCTCTTTTATTTTGTATTTACTTCATGCTAGGTGTTTTGTCTCTTCCTGTTGGGAAGGAGGGCTCAAGGAGCTCTCTCCCATATTAGGCTAAAAGGGGTCTCAAGATCTGTCCCTCAAACAGTGTTGACTTCTATGGTTGGGATGGTATGGAATCCTTGCTGGGATATATTTCATATGCTCATGGTCCCTAGAGAAGGAGAGACAGATATGCTTAATGAATTTGAAAGCATTGGCCCAAAAGCAGACTCTTGTGGAGCTATTGGCCTAGAAGTTGAGTCTAGAAGGCCTGGAAAAAATACTTGGCCATCATCAACAACACAAATCAGGTTCTAGTATAATTGATGCCCAGCAGATACAGATTCCAGTTCCATTCACTAAGGCTGGAGACTTAGCATAACAATGATTAGTAAAGTCAGAGACCCTGGGGGAATTCTAAGAACAAACAATATAGTAAAACTAGGGAGCTAACTGAAGTAAGGAAAAGGAGACCAACATATGATAGGAGACTTTATTTGACCCCTATCATTTTTAGATCATTCTTGCTCATGAAGATGAAACTTCTGTTTTGAAGATTGGTCATTTCAGGATGTTTTCAAGAAATAACTTTATATTATCTCCAAGCTAATGATACCATTTAAGCATTTTCATTGTATTTTAAAAAGATGACATTCTGTTATCATTCTATTATATTGGTACTCCTATTAAATCTTGGTGTTCTAGAGTTTTAGCTGTAAGTTATTTTTCCAGCTTTATTGTAGATTTTTAACTTGTCCTAAAATTCTCAAATTTAGAAGTTCACCATTCTGTATACTATATCAGCCTGTTAGCATGCATATTTCTTTTATTTAATCCTTTCCTTTGGATTTCTCTTGAGGGAGTTTTGCCAGAGTCTTGTTAAGCAAGAGATTGTTATACTTAAATAGTCAAGTGTGTGTGTTTGTGCTTTTCATTTTGTAGTTCCATGATAATAGTAATATACATTTCTATTTTTTTTAAAGATTTATTTTTATTGCTTTTGACAGAGAGAGAGAGAGACAGAGAGACAGAGATACAGAGACAGAAACAGAGAGAAGGGGGAGGGCCCAGAACAGTCTCCACAGTTGCGCATCATCGGTTCTTCCACATAGTTTCACTACAAAGGTGGGAGCGGAGCTGCACAGGGCAGGAACTGGGCTGGGGTCTCACCCTGGTGAGAACTGAACTGGGGGCACTCCCCAGTTCAGCATATGGTTCCACACAGTCCAGGGCCGGGATTCGATCCTTGGTCCCCAGGGCCTCAAAGTGAGCACCTAACCCACTGAGCCATCTGAGCTTCCCTACATTTCTATTTTTTAAAACTATTTTTTTCAGATGATATTTACATGGCTATCAAAACTAGGCTTTCTACTATCAGTACACTCACATTGATGAGGCTGTTTGCTAACAAGAGTATATCACTTTAAAACTTTCTGGCATTTAGGCCACGATTTCATGGGATCCTCATAAAAGTACATAAATCAGTACACACAATAATTACAAGCTTGTCTTTAATATTTTGTTAAACAGTTCTATCACAATCTTGAATAGTGTTGTTCCCTGCAGCAAATTAGAAAGCTTTTAAGTGTAAAGGAGAAAAACCTTTTCTTTTCTTTCTTCTAGGATCTTTGCCTTCCTAATAATTAAGTTGACATAACACAGATTAACAGGAGATAAACAAGTTTAATTACATACTTAGTACACACGGAAGCCCCATAATATGAGACCTGTAAGGCCGCCAGGTAACTGAAGTTTACATAACAACCTGAGCTAAGAAAGTGGGTAAGGGATCTGGAGATACAAAGGGGAGAAAGGCCTATTCACAAAAAGGCTAAGGAGATGTTTGGGAAACAAAGGTTGCTTTGTTATGCAGATACGTTTCTTAGGTTGAAAGGTATCTCTGGTAATACTTTTATTCCTGGTACAGGTCCTGTTCCCAAAGTAAGTTTAAGCAGTTGAGGGAGTTCAGAAGTTTTTCCTGAATCTCCTCAGTTTTAATTGTGTTTAGTTCAAAATAGTCCTCCTGGCCAAGTGCACATTTTGGGGTGGCCTTGCCCTGAATCCAATCAATAGTATCACTTCTAACCTGACTTCTAACTTGGCACCTCTATGTGTCTTATTTTTAGATGAGTTATTGTATATCTTAATTATGTGAAATAACCTAGAACCATCAGTGATTGTTAAGCACTTCTGGGAGCGTATGTGTTAACACATAATTGACATAGTTTCTTGGCTTTGTTATTTAATAAAACTACTAGAAAGATTAAAATAGAAATACACTTTTTGCTATTATTTATTAATTATCTTATTTTCTTATTAATGGATTTCTTTTTACTACTGAATGAAATACACTCTTTGTTCTCCATCAATATTAATTTTCTTAAGATTCTGTATGCAATTTTAAGAAAAAGTGATGTAAATGTAAAACTTTATTTAGTAGTATCAAAAGGATACTTTTGCCCATCAATCAATCCTTGTACAAAACATTGAGTACCGTAGATCTTAATTTTTTGACTTTTTTTTTCTTTCATATTCACATGTATAGAAAAGTAAATATAATTACGTGTATATTGTATTCAGTGATTTAGGATTATAATATCATTTGTGCTTAGGGATGTCAGAGAAGCTGAATAAATGAACTAGATGTTATTGGAAGGTTAAGAGTCAGTGAAATGGAAAATTGTGGTTATAAAGTAGTGACATTATTGAGTAGGCTGTGGAACAATGAACACATGAGCATGGAAATAGCATGACTATGTTTTAGGAAGATCACTTGGGTAGATATAGAGAGGATGGATTAGAGGAGAGGAACAATTCATTAGGGAGTTACGTTCTTGGCAAGAGATGATAATTGCCCCACATAGAAGAAATGGAAAGTTAAGATTTCAATGACATTGATAGGACTTACTGACTTTGGGGAATGTGGGAGAGTGGAGCCAAGGATAAATCCTAAATTTCTGTCTACAGCAACAGTGTTCAACCTTTTGGCTTCCCTGGGCCACTGTGGAAGAAGATTTGTCTTGGGCCTCACATAAAATACAATGACACTAACATTAGCTGATGAGCTAAAAAATAGGTTGCAAAGAACCAAAAAAAGCTTATGATGTTTTAAGAATTTTTGTTGGACCTTGTTCAAATCTGTCCTGGGCTGCAGGTTGGACATGCCTGATCTAGGGCAAATGGGTGGATGGTAATACTCAGATCCAGAAGAGTAGAATATGTTGGGCCAACATTCCCAAGCATGAGGAAAGCTTGTTTACAAGTAATTCACCACTATTCATTCTTCTTGTATAGTACTCCTCCCCATCCCCTTTCCTAACCTACCAGTACCTGGTTTTCTTGTTTCTGGTAGGACTCAAAAGTATTTAGCAGCTGTAAGGATAAAAAAATTCCACACTCAGAATTCTTGTTTATAGCAAGTGAGTTTCTCAGGTGATAAGAGTTGTCCCCAGGGATAGTTCTTTACCTGGTAAGAAGGCACTTTTACAAATGAAAATTTCCTTTATAAATGAAAGTGTTCCTTACAAAAGGGGACACTTGTACTCTGTTTTTAGACAAGTAGTTGCAGTAAAGAGATTTTTTGAGTCTGCTCAACTGCCTTTAGCTATAAATAATCCACATTCTGAAGGGTTATTTTTTAAGGTAGCATATTCTGTCTATATCCTTCACACACATCCATCTAGTTCTTGAAACTGTAATCTCAAAAATCTATGCTTTTTGCTGAGCATGGTATTTCCTTCCAATAATGGCTTGCAGGATTACAGTTTTCAAAATTCTAATCCTTTTCTCTCTGGTCTTTCTCTCCATGGATATTCATGGTTCTGACAAAATTGTTCTCTTTGTGTTATAATTTTCATTGAGAAATAAGTACCAGGTATATGTCATTATTAAATGTATTGTGCCATTTTACATACTCAAGGTTCCATGCTCCATAGCATACAATGTTAATACTCAGAATCTCAGATAACCACATTTATTTCCTCTCAAAATTTCACATATATCTTCCCTTGAAAATCAGAACTAAGCACTTACCCACAATAAATTGTAACTGTACTCTTTGTTTCTTCCTCATCTGCAATTCTAGGTAGAACCCTCAAATGAGTAATAAAGGACATCATTTTTAACATCCTTTTTTTGCCCACTCTCCCTATAGTTTATTTTAGAAATAGAATGTTAGAAACACAAATAGGTGATTTGGTTGAATGTTCTTTATTATGATATGTTCTATAATGTCACCTAAATTGTTTTTAGAGATATATTCAGTAATATTTATAATAAAAATACAATCACTTATATGAATTTCCTTTCCAAGATTCAGAAAATCTTGATAATTTTAGTAATTACACTCGCTTACTTTTCACCATTCAGTGAAGCTATTCTGCCTAATGCCTGTACCCAAGCCATTGTGTGTGTGTGTGTGTGTGTGTGTGTGTGTGTGTTTAAAAAACAAAATTCAATTTACCGGTAGTAAATTTGAAGATCTAATTGGCTTTATGAAGCAATTCATGAATGAATAGTCAGAATCCTATCTGGCTACCAGAATCCTATTTGTTGTGCAAAATAAAGGTTTGTGTAGGGAGAAGAATGGGGCAAAAGAGCTATTAACAGAAGAAAATTAAGGATTATTTTTAGAGAAGTGGAGGAGTTAAGGCTTTTCATCATGTAGATTGCCTCTCCTTTCTATTGTTGGGAGGGAAAGGGCCCACATGACACAAATTACCTCATTGGTGTTGACCAGAAAATTCCAAACTGGGTGATTAAGAGTATGTTTTTGGTAAAATTTGCAACAGCAGTTAGATCAGGTATTAAATCGGATTTTGGTGTCATGGGCTTTAGCACAAGTGACTTCATTTTGGGCTTATGTTTCTCTTTTTAGTGGTGTGTTTTAAACTAATGCACTTAACATTTTTTTCTTCTTCTCTTTCATTTACATCTTCTATCTTTGTCTCCTATCTGAGACTCCTATCTGAGTCTTTGAAAATTCTCTTAAGTTTCCTCATCTCTTTTACTTTCTACCTCTTATTTGCTATTGAACATAAACCTACCTACCCCCCTTCCCTGTCTCTTTTCACTTTAAAATTTTATCATTTCTTTCTTCCTCGAATATTTTACATCATCTTTTGTGCTAATCTATCTACCACCACCCCTTTTTCTTTGAAATTCTTTAATCCACCCTTTCTGATGATGATAATTTTATTCATCTTTACAAAATTTGTTGATTACATAGTATGTGACAGTAACTGTGCTAGGTTCTAGAGATATAGTCATATACACAAAAAAGGTGCCTGACAAAGAGAAATAATTAATCAGTACATATAATACAATGTGATAAGAGCCATGTTGAAAGGAAAAGTTCTGAGTTGTTAAATTGGAAAGTACATAGAAGCCTCACCATGACTGTGTTCAAGAAGAATTCCTGCATATGAATTGGTCAGACAAAGGGTAGGTGATAAGATAAAGGAAGCCCTTTCCTATGCATTCAAGGTCCAAGGGAGGTCGGCTGTCAGGGTGGGGTGGGGGTTGAGGGTGGGGAGAAAGAGAGAGAGAGAAAAAGAGAGCATGAGAGAATTTGTGTCCATGGTACTTTATTGGTATTGAAACTATTTTAGTTCAACTGAATGTACATTTTATGTTACTTTCTGCGCATTTACAAAAGCTCTTTAGGTTTCTGGTGTTTATATTTTTACATTGTTCTTTTGATCGGAAATAGGACTTTATTCTACTTTCGTAATGACTTCCTACATGCCATAATTCAGCTGGTAGACAATGGGTGCTTTATTCCTGTTATTGACTAATTTTAAGTGCCTAGGGCTGGTATGTGAATATATTTCCAGATTTGCCATAACGAGTGAGGGTTAATATGTGTATTTCTCCTTTTATGGAGAAGTCAGAATGTGATGATTATAGTGTTTTATTGGCAAATATTCGATTTCAATATATATACATTTTTTTTTTTTTGGTGAAGTATGCAGCACAGTGTATATGCTATTATGCAAATTTACTTGGCAAAGGAATGCTCTATTCTGAAAGAAACCATAACCAGGATTTTAAATCAGAAGTTTGTGGCATTTAAGTGATGGAATAGGCCTTAGATAATAAATGGTCCAGCTCCCTCATTCTACAGATGAGGAAACTGAGACCTAGAGAGAGGTAATGAAAGAGAGAATTCTGAATTAACTGTGATGCGGATTTTTAATGTCATGTTTTTATTTCTAATACTTTTGAAAAAAAACAACTGTTCTAGCTTTTTGCTATTTCTGCAGTTTACGTAACTTATATAACCAGTGTTATTATTAATAAGGTAGCAAACATGACACACAAATTCTTTTCAAGTTGAAAATTAAAGAACTAGTAAAACAGGAAACATTGTGCATTGAAATGTTTTATTTTATTATTATTATTTTTTTATTGTTTTTGACAGAAAGAGAGAGAGACAGACAGACAGACAGACAGACAGACAGTGACAGAGAGAGAACTGAACTGGAGGCACGCCCCAGTTCAGCTTTTGGGTCAGCACGGAGGGCTGGGGCCGGGATTCCATCCTGGGTTCCCGGAGCTGCAAAGTGAGCGCTTAACCCACTGAGCAAATCCTGGCTTCCCCCGAATGTTTTTCTTTTTAAACTAGTCTTACCAAAGCTATAAGTGAAGGAATTTTAGAGGGAGAAAGTAGAGATTGTTTTTATTTTTGATGTCTTGGGAGAAAGAGCTTAAATAAATTAACTTATTTTTGTGATCTTCTTTCTCTCTCTTATTTAAAATGAATGAAGATAAATATCCAATTTGTCACTTATTTTTTTGCTAGAGATTATTTTTCTTTGAGGCATAAGTTTAAGTTATATTCACTATGATCCTATTAAAAAGACAATGCAATGCAAATATTATTATTTTTTAATTTTTTACAAATGAATACCTTGGGTTACTCCAAGATTGCATTGAATAATTTTTTTAAGGTCTCTCAGTTGATACGTAACACAGTTGATTTCAGAACATAGTGACATTGGTACTGTAGTTTGGCATTCTTCCCACTGATCAGACAGAAGAGAAGGACAAGAGGAGGTTATCAAGGAAGAGGATGAAAAAGGAAAAGAAATAAAAGGGGAAGAGGAGAAAGTTTTACTTGTTGTGTGTTTATCTGCCATTCACAATGTTTAGCACAGTGATACATTACTGCTTTCAATTTTCATAATAATCTTCTGAAATAGATATTAACCCCATTTTACAGTTGAGGAAACTGAGTCTGAAAGAAGTTATATTCCTTGCTTATAATTACACAGCTAGTATTGGAGCTACTCCAGAGTCCACCTTTCCACCACTGCACAAAACTGATTCCCATGCTGTTCTTTATCTCCTTGTATTTTTTTTTTAAATGGACACTGCAAAATTCTGTTTAAATTTTATTTCTATAAGAGAAACAGATCGGGAACACTAAAAGAACAAACTGATCCGGTTCTACAGTATGGTGTATTGATATTATCGACACTCAGGGGAAAAGGTAAATCCATTTCTGGACTTAAGTGAAAGTAGGGAATTAAAAGTTAATATCAAAACTGAAACAAAGCCACGTTTTGTGAAGCACACACTAATGGCAGTACATTGGATCAAAGGATGTGATCTCACTTTATAGTAAAACAGGTCCTGCAAGCCCAGGTGACTCAGGAAGCAGAATGGTAATTATTCACAGAAGAAAGCAGGTAGTATACTGTTACAATACTACAGTAGAGAGTCAGAAGGTCACAAGGCTAGCAAGGTAACTGAAACAACTTGAAACTGCTTGGCCCCCTTTAAAAAGAAATAATAAAATGGGAGAGAATGAAGCAAGCTTACCTAACACATCCTTGCAAGGTAAGTGCCAGCAGCCTCAGAAATGTCTGTAATCAGAAATTTAAGCAGTGTGGATTACAAGAGGTGTGTGTGTGTGTGTGTGTGTGTGTGTGTGTGTGTGTTTTGTGGGGTATAGGGAGAGCCTTATCTTTACTCTCCAAGGCAGTGGTCGAGAAATGGTGCAACAAACTTCTGATGCATTTGTGATGTTAAGACATTTTCCAAAATTGACATAATTTGTCTCATTGATTTTTGTCTCCTTTTCTGCAATTTTTATTTGTAATCAAGTTTTGCCACCTCTGGGGTTTACCAGCTAAGTGGTCTTGTAATTAGTAGAACTATTTTTTTAAGTTAAACAGGATCTCAGAAGAGAGCATATCAGTTGGGGAGAACAGTTTATTTTGCATGGCTTACTTAATCAGGTACCTTTGTCCTTTGAAGGGACTGGCTTTGTTGACATTGGCTTTACTAGGCTTCTATGGCTAGGCTTGTTGATAGAAACAAATACAAGGTTGCTCACACTTTTCACTTTTTTGAGTAAGAAAAGTTCTTTCTTTAGAAAAGTTAGAAAATAGGTCTAATGCTTATTTGTTGCTGTGAGTTTTACTAGTCTACTCTCTTATGAATTATTTACCACCGTTACAAGTAACATTTTGAACAAGATTTTTAAAAACTACCTTTAGGGCTATTTTTATTTTTTAAATTATGTTATTGTGAAACTACCTCCAAGAAAATTCCCAAATTACCCAGTTTTCTATTAAGTACATATAATCAAACATATAAAACCACATCTATGAAATATTACATGTGAAAGAGTTATAATATAGTGATCATAGGCTTGCCTGGTGATAAAAGTTATATAGCATCTGACTTACAGAGTTTCTGGAATGCCTATAATTTTCCTTTATTTAATTATTTCTCTATTTAACCTGCTTAAGAATCTAATAGTCTTATTTTTATTTCTATATGTTTCCTAAAAATGTTTTTGAAATACTGGCATATAATGCTGTTATAAAGCATTTTTAATTTTAAGATTAATTTAAAAAGTCATTTAGTCCATTCCATTGCAGAAAAACAAGGTGAAAGGATCGTTTAGCATAATTCTATAAAATAATTTATTTTTATGTGTTTCACTGACAAAATGATATGTATGTGATTATAACATACAAGGCCTGTCTGAAAAAAAAAAAAAAA
>PVKE010030428.1:0-19635 GCA_004027555.1 Craseonycteris thonglongyai
GGGAGTGGGCACCAGCATTATGGACACACTCAATGGTTTGGTGGTTACCTGGAGAGGAGGGAGGAGGGGGGGAGGGAGGTTGTGGGGGGACGGGGGAGTGGCCACCGGATATATGGTGATGGAAGGGGAGCTGATTCAGGGTGGTGGGCACATAATGCGATGCATGGGTGATGTGATGTGGACTTGTACATCTGGAAACTGTCTAATTGTTACCAATCAATGTCACCTCATTAAATTTAACAATTAAAAAAAAAAGAGTTTGTTTCTATAATAAAGAAAGTCCATCTATTAGTAAGATTTCATGGTAAGAGAAAAAGTGAAAATAAAAAAAAAAGCTCTAAGACACAGATGCATCAAAGATATTGCTGGTTTAGAATTCAATTATTAGATAAGTAGAATGTGCTAGTTTATGCTGCATAACCAATTCCCCAAAATTGGTGGGTTAGCATACCAAAAGTTCATTTCTCACTCACCTGTGCAATGTAGGTTTGTATGTGTGTTTATTATTAGTAATTATTGTCACTCAGAAGCACAGGCTGGTTGATGGGACAGCACTATCAATGCAATGTTTTCTGGTCATAGAGATAAGAAAAGCCAGTGTGGTCTGTCACATGCTGATTTGCAGAGTTTCTATATGGAAATGACAAGTAACCCTTCTACTTAAATTTCATCATCCAAAAAAAGGGATACTCCAAGTATAACTTTATGGGGTGGGGAAGGAAAGAAGGAGAGTGAGAAGTACTGAATACTGCTTCTGTCTTCACTTTCAGAATTAGTCATAGGCATTATTCACTATTTCTGAGCTTCCATGAACATGATCATTTGTTCTATTGCTTTGTAATCAAAACCTTTCATTTTTAAATTTTGATAGTCTTCATAAGGATTCCCATCAAATATTATTTATAATTGGATTGGATTCTGTTTCTAATACAGTGATGCCTTGGAATTCAAACTTAATCCATCCCAGAAACCTATTTGAGTTCCAAAATGTTCAAGTTCCAAGATGAGTGGGCGTTCAGATAAAGCTACAGGCGATACAGTACATACATCCCACATGAACAACATGTTAGTGTTCGAATTCCAAAGCAGCATTTGGATTCCGAGGCAAAATTTGCTTGATTTTGTCGTTTGGATTCCAAATTGTTTGAGTTTTGGGACGTTCAGATTCCAAGGTATCACTGTATTTTAAATTCTTCTTTAAAGCCAGATTCTGACTCAACCCTTCCAAAATTAAAAAAATCAACCTCTTTTCTTTATCAAACTGCCAATATAAAAGCATGCTACCATAGTTTGGGGAAAGATGGCACATGAATTATCAACCTCTATGAGTTAAATCAACGATGCAGAAATTATGAGTGGTGTGCCTACTTTCTACCACTCTATTGGTGTGCGGGCATAGGTAAGTATTTGACTATTACATCTTACTGAAGGCATCGTGGCCCTCCAATTCTTTCCGTAGGACCTTGTTTGCCTTTCTGCACTTGCTTCACTGACCTGTAATTGTCTACATGCCTTTCTGCTCCAGTAGATTGCAAGCTCACTCATTCGTTCATTAAACAAATATTTAACATATTTCATATTCCTACTCTTAACACAGGGCCTAGCACAGATGAGAGTTCATTAAATTATAAATGAAGTAATGAATAAATTAAAGTATACTATTATTATCACTGTTTTCTGCATCATTGTTCTAGTTCCATGGATGATGAAAAGTGATGTGGCGGGGAAAGCTGGGACGGCTCAGCGGGTTGAGCGCTCGCTTTGAGGCCACGAGGACCGAGGATCGAATCCTGGCTCCGGCCCAGGCAGGACCCACATGCTGAACTGGGGAGTTCCCACAGTTCGGTTCTCTAGCTGTCTCTGTCTCTGTCTCTCTCTCTATCTGTCAAAAGTGGAATAGAAATAAATATGCACTGAAGATAGAATGGTTGCTCTCTGTAAATATAAAAAAAGATATAAAAAAAAAATAGAAAAAAGTGATGTGGCATCAGCAGTGACAATGTCCTGGTTTGGCTTTTTTAATTTCTGAATGACAGGTACAGGGCTGTGTTCGTGGAATCCACATCTTTAGTGACAGCCTTATATTGCTTCCTGATTGAGTCAGAGCTAAGAGCTCTGTAGAAGGGCGATTCTGTCTGAAAGCTACATCTCCAGATAATACAAGAATTTCATTATTCTCTCCACCTTCATCGAATTATCTAAATTCAACTCATTTCTGTCTAAAATGGTTTCTGCTTCATGAATTAAACCTTTATTGATAGAGAATTTGATCCCTAGAATCAGGGCATTATTACAACAAAAACAAGAATGTTGTAGTATTAGCTTGGTGGCTGGGTAGTTGGTGACTGAAGACCAGATATTACAAAGTATAAATTAAGGATACTTGTTTTATATTAATAAAAAGTTCTGGTAAAATGGTCACTTGCAACACATTGCATACAAACCATATGCTAACAGAGCCTACAACTTAAGTGGAATTAACTGGAAAAGCTCTTTTCAGTGTGAAGCAGCTGCTTCTTACCAAAGTTTTCAAGAGTTATGAATGCGGGTTAGTTATAAGAGGTGGTACAGGTTAAAGAGAGGTGAGATAGAGGAAAATCAGCTGCAGCCCGATCTTTCAACCATCTCCATTAAGACTTTCCAGGCAGACCATAGGAACTTGTTCATGGAGAAAATTTCACTGCCAGAAATGAATGCTGCCTTCCTCCTGAAGACTTCTATCAGACAGGTTCAATTTGGGGGTGAGTAGGGACCTTTGGGTCCACAAACCTGCACCATCGAAAGCAGATGTGAAAGACATTTTTCTTCCCAAGAAGAGCATGGCCTCTCCTTGAAAAGCAGTATCCACTTCAGATATAATCACAGAAAACAGAGGACAGAGAAATCACTCCCAGATAGCAGGCTCAGAGCTTGAAAGATACACTAACCAAACTTACTTTACTCTCAGGATAGGGAGTTTGTCTATTCTGCCAGTGGGATTTGAACATTGGTAGAGATCGTGATTTTTATGCATTTTTAATTCTTTCATTTTCTGAGGAGGAGTTTGTATTGGCCTCATTTGGTTCCTATCCCATCTTTGTATACTGGCTGGGACAGAGGTTTGTGGAGAAAATGGCTCTTTTAGTTTATGGGGCATTGGACCATAAGATCCATATCTGGTCATAATTGAAAGGACACACATCGTCCAGAGAGATATTGGACTTTGCATAACCCAGCAGTCCTGGACTTGAAGCTAACACAGTAAAGAGAGGAGACTCGGGAACTATCTCCCTTGCATCAAGGTACGTGTGGTTTGAGTGAAAAAGCAGTACAGTCAGATCTTGAGATTACCAACATGTGGCCTCATTATCTGTTCTCTGCAACTTCTATTGTAATAGAAGTTTCAGGTAGAAATATAGCCACAGAAGTAAAGATTCTATTTCTTAACTTCCTTTGTAGCAAGGTGTGACTATGTCACCAGGTCCTGTCTAAGAGATGTGAACAGATAGAGTTCATGTGTGAAGCTTCTCTTCAGGTTTTATAAACAGCGTTTATCCAACTTTCTCCATTTCCTGCTGGCCAAATGTGAAACAGTCCCCTTGGAACTAAATATGGGAGCCACACCTAAGGAACCTGGGTGAGCTGCACAACATTAATACAAGCTGCCAGTATGTGCTATGGACCACTAACCTCAGAACTTTAGGTGAGAAAGGAATTAAACCTGCTTAAATCACTGTTACCTTAGCCTATATACCTAAGTGTATAGCTGAACTTTAATTTGTATGCAGATTGTGATAACCACTTATCTGTGTCACACACACACAGACACAGAAACACACACACACACAAGGATGCAGAGGTAAGATAATGCTGTTGAGAAAAATCCTTCAGGATCATCAGAAGACCTGGGTGTGTGTCTCAGTACAGCTCGTGCTAGTCTTCTGTGAACCGTAGATAATTATAGAATAATTTGTTACTATAATTATCTATGATCGTTATCTATAATTACCTGATAGAAGCTGCTGTTCTCTCATACACATCACAAAGTTTCTCTGAGGCTAGCAAGATGAAAGCAGATCTGAGAAGCGTCACACCTGTAGGAAGTTTTTAACATATGAAAGAAAATTGGGAAAACTATTTAGCGCTTAGTTTGTGTTTCCGACTTCTTTATCTTTCTAACATTTTTGCTTTAGAAGTAATATGATACAAGATCTAAGGGAGAAATGGAGGTCTGCTAAATGATTAAACGGCATTATGAGCACTTATTTAACTTCTTCCGATTAGATGGATGGGGAAAGAATTTGTTTGTACTCTAGGTTTTACTCTGTCATATTTTACACTGAATTTATGCTATTCAACCACTATATTAAAGCTAATTTAAAAAGTACTTCAAAATCCGTATATTTTCCTGTTGACCTCTATGAAAATTTTTTTAAGTAAGTGATCTGTTTTTATATTAGGAAAACAAATTTTGTTTGGCTGGTAAAACGATCAAGAAAAAAGATCGCCCTTCTTAGGAGGAAAAAAAATGTAAATAAATGGCTTGAAAGAAAAACTTACACATTCATTAAGGGTCATATTTCTTGCATCAAAGTGAAACATTCCCATTTCCACGAACAACAGTAGTGCAAGTTTATAAAATGCAAATTAGGTCATAATAAAGATGAACTGGGACTTGAAGGAAACTGATCAGGCTGGGAGGTCTATGGAAGGAGCTGAGCTCATGAAAGTTCATGAGCCCACCTAGGCAAACTGTATGGTCCTAATATCCTTTTCATGGACTCTGTGGTTCTAATTTCTTGTCTCCCTGCCTTAAATCTCTACCATCTTAGCACACAAGCCAGAATGTACATGTGGCCCCCTGGATCTGCACTTGTTGAGTTGCAGCTCCTTTCCTTTTTCTGAATAAATCTTTTTTATTTGGGAATACCTAGTGATGGAATACCTAGTTATGAAATACCTAGTTGATATTGTTGTTTAGTCAACAGTAAAACATTTTCAGTAATTTTGATCCCAACTGTTCAAAGATGAGTTTATCAACTTGCAGGAAGTCTTCCATTATTTTGGAAGTCAATACTGCCATCATATAAATTTTTCTGATAACCAGTGAATCTCATTCACTGTATCAGTGTTTGTTTTGGCATTGTGTAAACATGGAATTTCAGAAAAGGATTAAAATCTGGGTTTGTTTGATTATAAACTTAGGACAAGAGAGAGAAGAGTCTGGCATCTCCCACGGGAGCATGTGAGCAGTTCTGGCTTCTGTTAATGAAAGCACAAATAGAGGAGGTTGTATAAACATGCTGAGCTACTGGAAGTGGGGTTTTCCTAAAATAGCAGAAGCACACCAGTTTACAGAACATCCCAAAAAGGACAGACAGCATTCAATGTCCCTCACTACTATGGAAGGTTAAAAATAAAACATAACCAGAAGGAAAAAGACAAAACAAAACAAAAACATGTTTAATCGGTGAGATCCCACTCAAACAAGGTATCTATAAAGTGATCCCAAAAGTATCTGATAAGCAGCGGCAGAAGAGAAGCAAAATGTGAGTTCACAATCAGAAAAATAACTGAAAATAACTGCAGCCAAGTGCAGAGACCTGGAGTCATGACCCTGGGTTATCGTAGTTATGACTACTGATCATTGGCCTACACTATGTTTAGAATTTGTGTTTAGAGTTTAATGTCACTACATCACTAAGTAGACAAACTAAGGAACAAATAGTAGCTGAACCACAATGCCAAGGTGGGCAAGCAGATAAGAGAATTGCCATATGTGTCCATGTATAAGATACCCCCATGTATAAGACAACCCCTACTTTTCTAACTCAACGTTGGAAATCAATACATGGGTTACTCCCATGTATAAGACGACCCCCAATTTTTGGTTTAACAATTTTAAACAGAAGTATCATCTTATACATAGAAAAATATGGTTTATAAGCTTTTTTTAGTTTATTGATGTTGTCCTGCAAATCTTAAGGGCAACTCCAAATTTTATATAACAATCTTGAGACGCTGAGCAGGTGAGACTGAACCTTTTCTACTGTACATGACAACAGTAAAGCCTAAAAACTGTCATCCGAGTATTAATAACTTTCATACATACATAACTTTCATGTGTACATTACATGCCAATGAGAACTAAATAATGGTCACGCTGACATGTCACTGCTCAAGAGAAGAGGAGAGTAAAAATACATTAGAAAAACTGAAATAAACTTCCCTTTTCATGCCACATGGTAATGGAGGCTAAATAGTTAAGACCCAAAATTACTGACAGAGAGAAGGCTGTTCTTTACAGCCTTTAATCTTGTCATAAAAACATTGTCTTGTGTCCAAAATTTGCTAATGACATCAATCTTAAATGTAAATATTTTTTGAAGATTTATTTTATTGTTTTTGACAGAGATAGAAAGAGACAGAGAGAAGGGGGAGGACCCAGAGCAGTCTCCATAGTTGTACGTCATCAGTTTTTGACATGATTTTGTTCTACACAGGTGGGCGGGGGGTGCACAGGGCAGGATCTGGACTGGGGGCCTCCCACATGGGAGGCACAACCCCTCGAGCCAGGGGCTGAACCCGGGGCAAGAACAAAACTGGGGGTCTCCTGCACGGAAATCACACCCCAGTTCAGCATATGGGTCCACATGGGCTGGGGCTGGGATTTGATCCTCAGTTCCTGGGGCTGCAAAGGGAGCGCTTAACCCAGGGAGCCCTCCCAGCTTCCCCTTAAATGTAAATCTGAATCAGCTATTGCCTCATTACATACTTCAAAATAACAGTACTCCAAATCCACTACCAAATTATGTATTCATCAGCTTGGCTGAGGTGGCAAGCCACTCAACAGTCTTAGTGGTGCACAACTACATTAAATTTTCCTTGTGGTACATATCAGTGACTGTGGGTCATCTGTTTTGGATCTGTCCCACAGCTTTCTCTCACAGCACCCAGGATTAACGAGCAATCTCTGTTTGGGACATGAGTTCTTATGGTAGGAAGTGCTAAGACTTATTCAGTTCTTGATATTTAACTCAAGTATTCCCTCTTTAGGAAGTTCTCTCCAGCTCCGCTTCATGGGTGGACAGGCTCTTCTATGAGAGTCCTGGCCACAGCTCCATCATGGCACTCAACGTACTGTATTGTCATTACTGGTATACTTGCTTTTCTTCCCTAGAAACTCAGCTCCCTTAGGAAAGGGACAGTGATTTGTCTTCATCTACAGAGCAGCCCATGTCTAGCACATAGCAGGTACTCAACTGTGTTTTTAAATGATTGAATGAATAAAGAATGGGTGAGTTAGTGATCAACAAGTAAGGTTCCTCTAAATCAGGAGATAAGTTGGGAGACTGAGAAAGAGTTGAGGAATCATACGTCTGATATTTTTTCAGAAAAGTTCAAGGCTATAGTTTCTGCTACAAAGGAAGGTGCTAAGAGTAAGATAAGAAGTGTGAAAACATTAATTGTTCACAGTCTCAAAAACTCACTATGGAGAGAGTCAAATAAGAATGGATTATAGCAACATTTTGCAACATAATCTAGAATACCTTATGAAAAAATTTTAAATTGTGAAGTTTTATTTTTCTAATCATCCAAAGAGTCATTTTATTCTGAATTTTATGAATGAACTTTTATAATCAAACATCCCACATGATCTTATTGTCCCTGTTTTCATTGTATTTATGATCTGGTTATGAAGAGGAGCTATTTCAATTTTCCCTGGCTTTATCAGGGGGTCCAATCAGAGAATCAAGACCATTAGAGATCTATTTATCTATCATCTATCTATCATCCAGCAATCTAACTATCATCTGTCTGTGGATTTTTTTTATAGAGATTCAACCTTGTACAATAGTAGGAGCTGGTCAAGAAGCAGTCTCTATAAGTGTGTTGTCTTTCTGGCTGATGCCAGAGCTGAAAATCCCAGAGTCAGGGAAGGAAGATGGACCTAAAGACAAGGAGACCAAGAGCAAGCTGATGGAGGAGAGCCTGGAAGCACAAGTTGGAACCCACAAGAACGGACTGAAACTCGTGTCAGTTCTTGCTGCTTCTGCCCTTCATGGTGTGGGTGTTCTGAGGCGCTTGGGAGCTCCACCCTGGAGCTAAACAAACACACCTGTCCCAGGAATCACAAAAGCAGTAAGAGGATCCAGGGGAAGGTGGCAGGGTTGTCGGCCTAGCCACAGGCTTATACAAATGGGGTAAGCCAGCCTGGAAGTGACAATGTGTGTGAGCTACAAAATAACAGTTGCTGCTTCATTTGTGCCTTCTAAATCTTACACGATATCTGTCGTGGCTTACCCTAACCAGAAACACATAAGAAAGGTCATTCTGGTTCGAAATGTGGTTCGGTCAAGCCAAGTTGACACTTGCAAAGCCACCAATTATAAATGATTTGTGTATGCCAAATGACATCACAGCCAGAGATATAAATAATATTAGTTACAATTTATTGAGTATTTTCTGCATTCTATTCTTCAAGTATGAAGTCATTGAATCATCCAAACCCAATGCTGTAGGAACTATCATTGTTCCCATTTTCCAGATGTGTAAACCGAGTCACAAAATGATTAAGTAATTTGCCAAAGGTCATAAAGACAATAAGTAGTAACAGAAGCAGAATTCAAACCTCCCAGGCTGTCTAGCTGTAGAGGCTCTACCCATATCTGTGACATTCTGTCACCTCCCTGTGAGGCAAGGTGAGAAAAACTCCAATAAAATCAAGTCAACAGATGGCTCGATGGCTTGTCAAGTGCAAAAGGATCTGGCACAGTGGTCAGCACCAATTTCCCACTGCTTGCCTGATTAAGTTCATGATGTAAGTTTTGCTTGAATTTCCTCCTTCTAGATTTATTTTGGATTTTATGTTGTCGAAAAGCTCCAAGAAAGTGTAAGGAATTTATACAGCATTTATCCTTGCATGTGTTATCTTTATGATGAAAATAATTAAAATCAATATGATTTTGTCATAGTGAACAGCTTAACTCATATTGGGGCTGCTTCTGACAGAGCAAGAAGAATGTGAGGAGCCAATATCTCTGAGTATATCATCGATAAATTAAAGGATGAACAATAGGCTAACAGTAAATGAATGAATCATTCGCTAAGCCTGGAGAGAAGTGTTTTTCAAGATCCCTCAATCCCTACTACTAAATAAATGAGAGATGCTTTGCCAGATGATATTAAGTTCTTGAGTTAAAATATATGTTCAGTTTTCCTTGTCCATTCACAAAAAGCCCAATTTTCACAATAAAATGCTTCCTCTTCGGTCCTGGCAGCAGGTTTTTTTAAAGGCCACATATGTGCTCTTGGAAGCCAAAGCAGTGGGACTCAGGGACGGCAGGATGATTATGGCCGTCTGGCTGGAAGTCTGCTGAGACTGTCTTATGCAATCCAGCGTATAATTCAGCATCTGAACATTAGAACACATGCGGAGTTCTCTGTGACAACAGCTATGTATTGCACAAGTCCTAAAGTGCTTTCGATCACTTAACCACTTCCCCTTTACACGAATTGCCAGCATTTCCTCTACGACACATTGGGTGCTAGGAGTGGTGTCTCGTCTATGCGTGTCCCACCCACCAGATGCTAGAGTCACATTTGGCACCAAGGCTACTCCTAACAGACTCACAAATCTAATTTGTATGCAATCCTCAAACTGCAACTCTCTAAAAGTATATTCAATTTTATCGAAAGTGTTTTTCTTCCCCCCCAAAAAAGCTTTATGGAAAGCCCTGTCTGCACATCACGTGTGGGCCATGGAGTGTCTCCCAGTCTGCGTGGTTCTGATGACCACATACAGCCAAGCCTAGCTCCACCCCTCTCAGCCTTCACTCTGTCCCTATGGATTCCCCACAAAACTCTCAAACTTTTTTACTGCCTCTAAACTAAGTCAGCTCTTTCTCCTTCTCAGCAATCCCTGCCAAGCTCCATCCACTGCCCTCTTTCGATGTCCGGCTTAACTGCAGTTTTGCACCCTCTATTTTAGTCTCAGAAAATAGGAACCAGCTCAAATGAAATCTCCTTACTCCGCCAGGAAGTTGCTTGTTTTTTTTCTAAATGCTTCCATAATATGGTTAAAATTTATTTTTCTTTCATTTTCTCCTTCTTTCCTTCTGTCCTCCCTCCTTCCCTCTCTCCCTCCTTCCTTCCCTCCCTTTGTTCGTTTGTTCGTTCATTCCTTCCTTTCTTACTTGACACAAGATACTACTATTGGCTCTTATGTAAGAGTCCTGGGTTTCGATTCTGCCTCCTCCACTAACTAAGTGACATTGTTCCAGCCACCTAATCTTTCTGATATTCACTCTGCTTATCTACAATGTGTTACTGATAATTATACAAAGTATAGCTATAGTTTAAATAAGATCTAGTGTGTAGAGGTCTTACTATATGCCAGACACTCTTTTAACAGTGAACATACATTAATTTTTAATAATAAAGAAGAGTAATTAAATAATTTTTAGCAAATTATGTAGTTTTTTTATATAGTGAGGTATAATAACATGGAACTATACTGAGGATATAATATTAATTGGAAAATCAAGTTTCAGGACAATAGGCATAACCTGATCATTTACATTAAAACTATACATTAGATATATAAATAATAGTTCTCTTTCTCTATATATACACACATAAATATACACACACATAAAAATTAATTAGGACTTTTAGCAAGCATGTTAGAACTGGCAATCAAGGAAATTAGTGTCATCCTCATGAAAGTGGAAACTTGGCTAGATGTTATCCTTATTTCAATCACTATTAAAAAGTATTTTTAATATATCCTTTAAGGACTGCCAACTGAACCAGCATGCACTTTTCTGAATATTCCCAATGACAGCATAGATTTCTAATTTATGGATGTTTGATTTATTTTTTTTTAATCAACCATGGTCATTTGTCATCATGGTTGATGAAAAAAATTGCTAATCAGACTGGGTAATGACAATTTTAGTCAAAACTATCACAACCTTCTCACTCTCATTAAAGCACTGCAATTTTTAAAAGATATTTTAGGAGGAATGAGTCACTTCTTTTACAGAATATAGAGCTCCCAAATTCTTCCAAACAAACTCTCCTTCAAAATAATAAGCCTAATTTTGCTTTGAGTGAAGAAATCTGCATGCTTACGGAAATTTCAACACCCGAGTTCCATTTTTCTAGTTAGCTGCCCATTGGAATTAATCTCTAAAACTTTTCTATAACTTCTTCAGTCCTGGAAGATAAATCCCCTACTTATAACATTAGAATTTTTACCTTCTTTCAATAATTTTACTCCTGTCATTACTTTATCTCTAAGTAACTTTTGAATGTATCTTACATCCTTTCCAACTTATTCTTGCTTTGAAATGAAAATAATCTTTTAGTTTCACCTACAATTACCATCACAATAAGTAGCAGATCTTAAAAATGCTGTTACTTCAGGTTGAAATCCAATGAAGCAACACTCGTAACCTTCTGCCCCACTTCAAACATGTATTTGGCTCTGCACTGTGGCTTATCCGTTTCATTCAGTAAAACTGGGGAGTTCAAGATTCATCTCTCAACCAGCTCTCAGAAACTTGGTCCACCATTTCGATCCACTCATCATCAGCCCCTCTTTTCACCCACTTTTTGTCCCTCAACAGTTAAACAAGTCAAGTCTTTCCTGTAGAAACTATAGAAAGAGAAAGACACAGAGAAAGGAATAAACACAGACAGAAAACCCTGATTCCTAAACCTCCTAGTTTCTGACCAATCATTTGTGTCCTTCTTTAAAATAACCTTAGTGCTCTTGTAAGTTATAAACTCTAATTCTTCTCAAGCCATGGCATTGTGGGTTTTGTCCCAGTTGCTCCAATGAAAGCGTCGGTGATGGTTGCTAAGGACTATCCATATTCCAAACAAGAGATGATTTTCAGGTATTTTATCTGAATTTCTTGGCATTCATTTCCCTGCTCTTCATCATTTCTTTCTTGAAACCTTTATTTTGGCTCCTGTGAAACCACATACTCCTTATTCTCCTTCTACCTCCTGTTTCTTTTTTGTGTACTTTGAAGACTCATCGTCTAAAAGTTGACACTCCACAGAATTCCACCATGGGCCCCTCCTTCTTCTCAACCTGTACACTTAGCCTAATCATCTCTTCTTTGTTCAAGGCCTCAGTGACTACTTCTGCTGATGGCATCTTATCTTTTGGGCCCAAGCTGACCTTTGTCCTGTGAGTGCCAGTCTAAACTCATGCTAAGGCCCCTCCACTCTCTCATCCTCTGTGCCCCGTTTTTGGCAAATGGCACCACCTAGTTGTCCAAATAAAAAACATGAGGTCATCCTAGAATTTTTCTCTCTCTCTCATATTCCATATCCGCTGATCTTTCAGCCCTGCCATTTGAGTGCTTCTTCAATGAATAGTCTAGGGTTGTTTCACTTCTTACACAGATTCCTATCATAACCTCATTGGACCTCTGTCTTTAGCTTTGTCTCTTCCAATCTAACCTCCCCAATGCCATCACACTAAACTTTCTAATACACAAATCAGTAACTCCCCATCAGCTTTCAGATAAAACCCAAACTTAAGGTTGGATGTAGTGTATTTAAAGCATTTATCACAGAGCCAGATACACAGCAGTCCTTCCTTTATCTGCCAGGAATACATTCAGACCCCCAGGAGGTGCCTGAAACCACAGATATATCCACATAAGAAATGTCCAAACCTGTAGAGAATTTGTATGAGATTTATTTGAGCCTAACGGACAACAGTTGCCAGGAAGCAAGATCTCTAATGCTCTGGAGAATGACAGTTTTACAGTTTCTTTTATACCTTTGGAATTAAGGAGGAACAATTAAGAAAATTTACATGAAGGTAGGAGAAAGCAAAGTACAGAACCATTAGCAAGATTATGTGCTCCCTTGAGGATGGTTGTACCTTTTTCGGGGTCTGGAAAAGAGGATTACTTTTGGATTTCAAAGGTGTGTTCACCTATTTGAACAAGAGCCATGGACAGGGATTGTTTAAACCTCTTACAGAAGTACTTTCAGGTCTGAGGTGTGACTAACCACCAAGATTGCTCAGTTTGAAACTTATGATCAGATCACCCTATGAGGTTACTTTCCTAGATTAGATTTATTATATTACAGCTCCCCTATTTTGTCCACAGATAGTTCCAAACCCTATATACACTATGTTTTTCTATGCATAATACCCATGATAAAGTATAAGGTATAAATTAGGTGCAGAGAGATTAACAAAAATTAATAATAAAATATAACATTAACAATAATAGATAATAAAGGGATGCCAGGATGGCTCAGTGAGTTGAGCCCTCATTTGCAGCCCCTGGGTGTGGGGATCGAGTCCTGGCCCTGGCTGGTGCAAACTCATACACTGAACTAGGGTGTGGCCCCCAGTTCAGTTCTTGCCATGGCGAGTTTCCCATGTGGGAGGCCCCCAGTTCAGCTCCTGCCCTGGTCATGCTTTCTATCTAGGAGGACCCCAGCTTGTGGGGTGTGCTTCCCATGTGGGAGTCCCCTGGCCCAGTTCCTGCCCTTCATGACCCCGCACCCCTACCTGTGAAATGAACACTATGTAGAAAAATAATGATGTGCAACTATGGAGACTGCTCTGGGCCCTTCCTCTACTCTCTCTGTCTCTGTCTCTATCTGTCAAAAGTAATAAAATCTAAAAAACAAAATAACTGATAAAAATATAACAACATATTGTAATAAAATTTACATTGATGTGTTTCTCTCTTTCTCAAAATATATGATAACCAAGAGAGCTACTAGTAACTGACACACAGTAGCATATATGGGTAATGTATACAGCATGAACACACTGAACAAAAGGATGATTCATGTCCTGGACAGGACAGAGAGCAGCATTATGCTACACAGAATATTTCATAATGCTACACAGAACAGTGAGCAACTTAAAACTTATTGTTTATTTCTGGAATTTTCCATTTTATAAGCATTTTTGGACTGCAATTGACTGAAGGTAACTGAAACCACAGAAAGCTAAATGCTAATAAGGAGGGACTATTACTATTGTGCAATAAACACTCAATAAACATTTGCTGTCATTATTGATATTATTGTTTCATATACAGAGTGAAAAGGGCATTATGAATTAAGCTTTATTTGTTCAATGTATAGAAAAGTCCCATACGCACAATTGTCATAAGAGAACATATTTTCATCTTCAATTAACAGAATATCCGCCTACAAGTGAATTAAATTTAATAAGATTTATTATCTCCCATGGCAAAGAGTCTAGAAGCCACATGGCTTTAATGAGATAGCTAAACCTGTGGCTGAATGACATAACCAAGGGCCCAGAGCATTTACATCTTTCTGTTCTGTCCTGCTCAGTGCAAGCTATTTCTCCTCATGGTCACAAGAGACCAACAAAGCTCCTAGTATCACAGCCTCACATACCCATGGCCTAGAGGCCGAAAGAGGGATATCTCTTTCCATGGACTCCTTTAAAAAAAAAAAAAAAAATGTTTTCTCAGAAGCTTCCAATCCCCAGACAATTATACCATCTCATCCTTGGTCAGAATTTGGGTTAGACTGAGACTACTTCAATTCACACAGGCCAAGCAAAATGAAATCAAATGAGAATGTTAAGCTTTCTAACATTGTTGGGATTCTGCCAATACAAAAGGAGGATGGAAAATAGCCTCAATATTGGCCAAAAATGAAGACTGCTACACTCTGTAGGTCTTCCCAAAGTAATATGTGATCATTGATGCAATTCGATTCATCAAGGGCATCATCTACAGTAAAATTCCCATTCTCTTCTTGCAATCCTTAATGTTATCCCCTGGAATATATATAGTTAAGAGTTTGCTCCCTATTTTCATTGGCTCATCCAAAACTAGGAGCATATCAGTGATCTGGCTTCCCCAAATTTAAATATGCTATATGTACTGTGTAACAGTTTCTTTCTATATATTTTTATTTATTTATTTTTATTTTTGACAGAGAGAGATACAGAGACAGAGACAGAGAGAGAACTGAACTGGGGGAGCTCCCAGTTCAGCATATGGTTCCGCACTGGCCAAGGGCCGGGATTCGATCCCCGGTCCCCAGCGCTGCAAAGTGAGCACTTAACCCACTGAGCCATCCCGGCTTCCCCAACACTTTCTTTCTAATAGACACATTCTTTCCATAGTACAGTGTGCCAGTTATCACTGCGTTGCCTTTCAGGTGCCTTCTTTGCTCTGTTTTGTGAGCCTGGAGCTGTCTCATTAAACATTTCTCCTTTGACAGCAGCTCAGTCGCAGGAGGGCCCTGGGGACCAGATCTAGCTCTGCCGGCCACAAGTTTGCCACAGGCTTCGCGTTGCTTTGGCAGCCACGCCCTCTCCAGCGTCTGAGTCCCAGTCTTGAGCAGCAGGAGGAAAACTCTTCAAGATTCCTCTTTCCTTCCTTCTTCACCCTCCTTCAGCCCAAGTAACAGCACATGCTTTCTGTTTTTGCTACTTCTGTGCTAGATCTTAGAGTTTTCTCCCTGCCCCCCACCTTTAGTAATTAGCTGCCTTTTGCATGTTAATAATTATTCATATAACATTTTCTCTGTTCAGATGGCTGTTGTGGTTTCTTTCTTTTAATTTGATTCTGAACGACACAGATGAATATACCATAATGTCATTTAACTATATCCCGATTCGTTCAACATTTATGGTTTTATTTGTGTCTCATTTTTCTAGTTATTATTTAGTTAAGTATTCATTGAGAAACTACGATGTGCCACATATTAGTTTAAATGAACAGAATATTGTGAAGAAAACAAAGTGTTTGCTGTATGGAGTTTACAGTCTAGAGCAGAGATTCAGATCATAAAAATAAACACAAAACTCAAAATAATGATAAATGCTGTGAAGAAAATATAAATGTTTAAGAGACTAGAGAGTCAAAATAAGTCCGAAGGTAGGGGATTGTTGGGGTAAGTAGGAGTAAGAAGGCCTTCTCAGAGGAGGTAGCATTTGAGCAGTGATCTGAATGATGAAAAGAGCTCAGGGTTTAAGGTACAGAAAATGTCCACTGTGGCCGGAGCCTGGTGTAAAAGAAGTAGTGTGGTTGGCTACTGGGTCAGAAGTCAACAGATAAGGCAGGGCCGAGTTGGTAAGGAAAGAGCTTGACTGGAATTCTAAGAGTAATGGAAGCCATTGGAATGTCTTAAACAGAGGATTAAAACAATCTACCGTATGTTTTTTAAAGGCCACTTTGGCTGCTATATAAAGTATGAGATGTAATTGAAAAATATGGTGAATGTTTAATTAAAAAGTTTACTACAGTAAAAGACACATTGCCATTCATCTCTCTCAGAACACTCCCCCCTCACTTCAAACACACTTGTCCCATCATCCTGGCCACTTTCCGAAGCAGTTCTGGAAGTCCTCTTTCATGAGTGTCTTCAGCTGCGCTGTTGTAGCTGCCTCCATGTCCTGAATAGATTTAAAACGTTTACCTTTCATGGTCATTTTGACTTTGGGGAAGAGCCAAAAGTCACACAGTGCCAGATCTGGTGAATAAGGTGGATGAGGACACACCATAATGTTTTTATGTGACAGAAATTGCAGCACCAGAAGTGATGTGTGACCTGAATCTATTCAGGACATCAGGGTAGCCATGAGGGCACAACTAAAGACACTCATGAAAGAGGACTTCCAGAATTGCTTCCTAAAGTGGTCAGAATGGTGTTGGATAAGTGTGTTTGAGGGGGGATGAGGGGGTATTTTGAGAAGTGTTAATGGCAATGTGTCTTTTGCTGTAATAATTTTTTTTAATTAAAAAATGCAAAATATATTTTGATCATACCTCATATAAACTCTCTGGAGTGAAGTGTAAATGTAGATACACAAGTTAGGAGGCTTTTACAGTTACCCACAAAAAGATATAGACTTGGTTGCAAGTGGTGGCAATGAACACTATGAACAACGAAGGAGAGAAAATGTAACATGGAGCTTACAGAGGTTGCTGATTGATTTTACGTGGAGAATGAGAAGTGGGGAATCAGCAATCACTCCCAGGGTCAGGCCTGACAAAAAGGTTAATGCATGTGAGAATTACTGGGCTTCACATCAGCAGTTCCCAAACATTTTAGTCTCAGGACCCTTTTCACTTTTAAAATCGGAATTATTTTTTTAAAGATTTACTTTATTGTTTGAGAGACAGAGACAGAGAGAGACAGAGAAGGGGGAGGGCCCAGAGCAGTGTCCATAGTTGTACATCATTAGTTGTGACATACCGGTAGTTTCATTACACACAGGTGGGTGTGGGGCCACACAGGGCAGGAAACAAACTGGAGGTCATCCAAATGGGAGACGAGAACCTTCCCCGTCATCCTTGCAGTTACCAGTTGCACCGCAGTTTAGCATATGGGTTTGCACAGGCTGGGGCCATGACTCGATCCCCAGACCTTGAAGTTACAAGGCAAGCACTCAACCTGCTGAGCCATACCCACATCCCCTAAAATCCGAATGATTTTTAAAATGCTTTTGTTCATGTGGGATACATACATATTTACTCTATTAAAATTGAAAAATTATATTTAAAAATATGTTTATTAATTCAATTAAAATAAAAATAGTAAATCCAAGACATGTTGGTATAAATAATATACGTTATTAAAAAAAGTGTTTTATGAAAAATATTTTCCAAAGCAAAAATTTTCAGTGAGAAGAGAAGCACTGTCTTATATTTTTCAAATTTCACTAATGTCTAGCTTGATAAAAGACAGTTGTATTCTTAAATCTGCTTCTTCATTCAATCTATTGAAATATATTGTTTTAGTTGAAGTATATGAAGAAAACCCCACCTCACATTGATACATAGTTAGAAAGGGGAAGGTTATTCTAATAGCCTTTTCATATAATTGCAGATATTCTCCTTTAACATTATTCTACAAATCTTGAGATGTGGCAGTTTCTTAAAGGTGAGCAGCAATGTGGACTACAACACCAGATCAATGAACTTTTCAGACTGTTGTATTAAAATGTATTGGTCTAGGCTCCGGGATGGCTCAGCAGAATAAGCGCTCGCTCTGCAGCCCCGGAAACTGAGGATAAAATCCCGGCCCCAGCTCTTGCTGACCCATATACTGAAAACTGGGGTGTGCTTCTGGTGTGGGAGTCCTCCAGTTCGGTTCTTGAACCACAAATGCATCCTCCCCTAAACATGCCACAGTTTTTTACAACTACAACTACATAGCCATCACCCAAATCCAGAATGTAGGCTATTTTCTAAAGACAACACAATAAAAGTTGGTCATATCTTGAAAAAACATTGACTAAAATGATTCTAATGTGGGGGAAAAAACTTGTATGAAAAGTGAAGAACCAGACAATAAAACCTGGTGAAAAAGATAACTTTCCCGTTTGCTACAGAAAAGTCATCCCCTTGCTCAATGCAGGACATCCTAGTATTATTCAAATAAACTTAAAGTCATACAGACACGCTGAAAAAGTTGTAACTCAGAATGACCCATGGGGCTTATTTCCTGTTACGATCCAGCTGTGGTTCTGCTCTCTAATTCTGTTTGAATACATTTCAGCAATGATTCATTTTGTCAGTCTGCCAATACATAGCCTTTCCTACTGAGTGAGTGGCATGTACTTCACGTACTTTAGCAGGAAGACAAACGAAGACTTCACTCACATTGCCCTTGATTGCCTTCTTTCCTATTCAGAAATAAGTCACACCTCTTTTTTTTTTTTAATCAGTAATATGCCTCTCTAAGACAAAATATCATAAGACAAACAGTGAAAGTTCACTGAAAACACCAAGGGAACATTCTCCAGGGGTGAGTCTGACCTGCATCTTGGGGACCTGGCCTCCTTCAAAGAGGCCCAGTGACTGGGATCTGTGTGCAGCCTGCCTCTGGGGTCCAGGGTGAGCTGTTGCCTTCTAATTCCAGCCTGCCCCATGACTCGGGGGTGTCTGACAGCACTGCACACACTCCAGTTTGGGTGTCTTTTGTGCCCTAATATATCCATGAGATTTGAGTCAAGACTATTATTTCATTATTACTCCTTGTTACCCTCATAGCCACCTCAAGACTCAAGTCCGAATTCCACGAAGAGCTGAACTAGAAAAATTAATAATAATAATAACAACTAATTGTTGTGCTAGTACATGTCAGACAGTGCTCTAAGTGCTTTGAATGTATGAAATCATTTAATCCTCACAACAACCATATTAGATAAGTAGACAAGTTATTGTTGTTTTTTCTTCACAAATCAGGAAATTGAGCTACATAGTGTGAGAGTTGGAATGAACCATTGCTATCAACCAGCCCACTAGAGCTCGAGTGCTCATACTTTTGACCTCTGCATGGCAAGCATACAACAACTCACCTTGTTTCCTACAATATCTGAGACTCCACTAGATCTGCTCTTTCTTAGGACGCTTCTACGCTCCTTGTGGACACATCCTCTTAGCCTGAGTCCCACGGAATGCTGTTCTCAATAGCAGGGGCCCCGAGCTAGGCTCAAGCTGGGACCCGGGCTACCCTCAGCTCCTGGGTAACAGCAACCCACGGACCTGTTTTGTTCCATCCTTCTTCTCCATCGAGTCAGATTGACAATTTGATTATTTGCTTCTACTTCATGCCCATGGAGAGAGTATTCCTTCTCCAACTGGGGATGAGCAAATCAAGAAGCCTCTC
>PVKE010030429.1:0-19629 GCA_004027555.1 Craseonycteris thonglongyai
TACAGAGGCGTAATGGAGCGCACTGAGATGATACTAGAGAATAGACAGGCGTAATGGAGCGCACTGAGATGATACTAGAGAATAGACAGGCGTAATGGAGCGCACTGAGATGATACTAGAGAATACAGAGGCGGAATGGAGGGCACTGAGATGATACTAGTATCATCTCAGGTTAGTGTGGTTTCTCTTAGAAGTTAGACTAATTTAGATTGGCTGACATTTTGCCCATCTTCTATTTATTAATTATGTATATGGTGGATAATCTGTCCTGGTTCATGACCCTTTCTACCGCTCATTTGTGAATTCACAAATATTTATTAAGTGCTGGACTCTGCAAAAACGTGACATCTAAGTTAAAACTATGGTAATGACATCAAATGATTTCCACATCCTCTTGGGTGTATTTGTTAACATCCTATGGAGGTATACTTTTCGTACTATTTAATTTCACCTGCTTTGAGTATGCAATTCAATGATTTTTAGCAAATTCACCGAATTGTAAAACCATTACCACAATTCAGCTTTAGAACACTCCCATCACCCCAGAGAGATCCTCGTGCACATTTTGTAGTCACTCCCACCCTCAACCCTAGATATCACTAATCGTCTTGCTGTTTCTATAGCATTGCCTTTTCTGGAGTTATCATATAAATGGAGTTAGACAGTATGTAGTCTTTTGTGTCTGGCTTCTTTCACTTAGCACAAAGTTTTTGGAGTTCATCTATGTTGTATGTGTCAGTACATTATACTTTATTGCTGAGTAGTATTCAACTGTATGAATATACACCACATTTTGTTTATTCATTCACTATTAATGGACATTTGGATTGTTTTCTCATATTGACTCTTAGAATGAATGCTGTTGTGAACATTCACATACAAATCTCCTTGTTCCTTTATGCTTTTATTTTTCTTGGTTGTATACCTAGGAGTAGAATTACTGGCTTGTATGATAAATTTATAGTTAACTTTTTAAGAAACTGTCAGAACTGCTTTCCAAAGTGGGTACACCCTTTTACATTATATTCTATCAATTAATTTATCCCTCAGTTGGATTTTAAAATTAAATTACCGATATGGGATTGGAAGAGATGAGTTAACTTTTAATTAATTTTTTTACCTAGCCTAGTATCAAACAGAAATCAGGGGTTTAATAAATATTCATTGCCAAATGATTTTGTTTTTGTTTTTTTCCCTTCTGCATCCCTGAGAGATAATCACAGCCTTACACTGTGCTAATCATAGGTTCCAGGGCCCTTCATTACCATGAAGATTGCTATTGAAAATACTAATCTCCAATGAAGTTCTGTCAGGGATTAATTGTACCAAAAAGAATAAGTGATTTTATGTGCCATCTTAAACCAATACTGAGAACTGGGCAAGGTGTTGATGCACTTTGGTATTGAAGTACTCTGACATAAATACCTTTGTTTCTCATAGGAGCCCAGAGGAAATGCAAGGGTGGATACATAAAATTAACTGTGTTGCAGCAGTGTTTTCTGCACCACCATTTCCAGCAGCCATTGGGTCTCAGAAGAAGTTTAGTCGCCCACTTCTGCCTGCCACTACCACCAAATTGTCTCAGGTAAGTCCTTTTCATAGTGCTTTGAGCTTATTTTGTAAAATAATCCTATTAATCTTTGTATTTGAATAGTGCTCCGTTGGGGCCGGGGGGCAGCAAGGATGAGACTTTGCCCTGGACTGGCATGATGTATAAATGGGGCAGAATGCAGCACACTGGGTATTATGCTTAGTGTAGGAAGCTGACAGTTGAGTCAAAGTTGATAGAACACATACTTTTAATTAGTTTCTAAAACTTATATTAGTTTACTAAAATAGTCATACTGTCCTGTTTTTTGGGGGGTTTTTTTGTTGTTGTTTTGGTTTTTTGTTTGTCCTGACGGCTCAGATGTTTTGTTAAAGGACTGGCTAATGTTAGATATCCTAGCTTTGAAACAAACTTCTTTCTCATTCTTTTATTTTCTTTTTAATTTTACTGAGCTTTTTCTGTACCCCAGGCTGTATTGCTGCTAAGTGTATAAAAATATACCCAGGGATGCATTGTTCACAATACAATGGGCAGAGCCTTCCCTTTCCCTCAGGAAGAGCAGAGCGGACTGTGGTTTGCCAGCTAATGGAGACGGTTCCAAATATGTCCATATAAGCTTGTCTCCTGTTGTCAGATTGATCTCTCTGAAGATTATATTTTATTATATTCCTCTCCTACTTCACACTCAGTTCTAAGGACATGACATACGTACAAGCCAGGTTTGCCAGTGTTAAACCCGACTGCAGCACCCTGTTGCCATTGACCAGTTAGAGACGTGGGAACCTACTCTGATGCCTTTGTGAATTTTATATTGGTACAACAATAGAAGTAGTTTCATCTGGTTCTTGATATTAACTGTCTCTTCTACAAATCTGATACCATGATTATCAATGACACATTTATTTAATAAATGTATATTATGTACCTCCTGTACTTTAGGGACTATTTTAGGTTCTGGAGATAGAAAGGCAAATGAAACCCTGAGGCTCTCTGGGATTGCATTGGCAAGTACAAATGAGCAAGTACTTATATGTAACACAGCTTGATTAGAGGTACAGGACAGATCCATTCAGAGTGCTGCGGGGATATGAGAAAGGGACATCTCACCCGGCTTTTGGAGACAAGGAGGAAGTGTGATATCTAGTATGAAGCTTAAAGGGTGAGCACCAGTTAGGTGTGGTGTGGGAAGAGAGAGTGATCCAGCAGAGGATCAAAAAGGCCCAGAGGAGAAAGCACTGGGCTGCAGGAACCACACATGAGTTAGCAAATGTGACTTGAGTGCAAGGTATTCAAAAAAGACAAGAAACGTACCTCTCGAGGTAAGTATGGGCCAAATGATGCAAGGTCTTCTTTGTGCAGAATTTTTGGATGCTTCACTGGTTCCCTAGCATCCTTAGCATAATAATTTTTTTGAAAGCTTTATTTTATTGGTTTTGACAGAGAGAGAGACAGAGAGATGGGGGAGGGTCCAGAGCAGTCTCCATAGTTGTACATCATCAGTTTTTGACTTGGTTTCGTTCCACACAGCTGGGCGGGGGCTGTGCAGGTGAGAGCTAGGCTGGGGGCCTCCTGCATGGGAGGCATGCCCCCTTGAGCCAGGGGCCAAAATGGGGTGGGGGGGCAAGACCCAAGCTGGGGGCCTCCTACATGGGAAGCACACCCCAGTTCAACATATGGGTCCACATGGGCCAGAGTTAGGATTCAATCCTCAGTTCCCAGGGCTACAAAGAGAGTGCTTAATGCACTGAACCATCCCAGCTAACCCATTAGGATAATTTAAGCAGGAAAGTAGTGTGATCCAATTTGTGCTGTAAAAAATTAATTTTGTAGTAATAGGAAGAAAGGATTAGAGGATGAAACTAGAAGCAGAAAGGCTCATTTTAAAGGCACCTTCAATAATGCGGAGGAAAAGTAAGTTCTAGAAGAGATGGATAAAAGTGGAAGTGCCTGGGCATCTTGAGGGTGCAGAGCAGCTCATCCTCCTGGCGCGAGGAAGTGGAGAAATGAGGGCTATAATTGGGCAGCTGGGGACTGGCGACTGACCTGGGCTTTGGGACCTCATCGTCTCCTGGTTGCCCTCCTAGTGCTTCTTCCTGGACCCCCTCTCACTTTCTAATTCCAAATGTCCAGTGCCCGGTGCTCAGAAACAGAACAAAGCAGACACTTGACAATTTTTTTTTCTTTAGTGTCAAATTTATTGGGTTGACATTGGTCAGCAGTATAGTTTCCAGGTGTACAACTCTACATTACATCACCTATGTATTGCATTATGTGCCCACCACCCAGAATCAGCTCTCCTTCCATCACCACATATCTGGTGTCCACTCCCAACTCCAACCCCCACTCTTCCTCCCCTCTTCCCCCTTACCCTCAGATAACCACCAAACTATTGAATATGCCCATAAGTTTTTGTTTCTTTGTTACTTTCAGTTTTATATTCCACATATACATGAGGTAGTATGTTTCCTGATTCTTTCAATCTGACTTACTTCGCTTAATAAGATGGTCTCAAGGTCTGTCCATGTTGTCACAAATGACTATATTTCATCTTTTCTTATTGCTGAGTAATACTCCATTGTATAAATGTACCACAACTTCTTTATCCAGTCATCTATCAGAGGACACTTTGGTTGTTTCCACAACTTGGCCACCGTGAACAGTGCGGCGATGAACATTGGTATACATACATCTTTGTGGATTAAGTTTTTCAGATTTTTTGGGTAGATACCCAGGAGAGGGATTGCTGGGTCATATGGCAATTCCATTCATAATTTTTCAAGGACTCTCCACACTGCCTTCCACGGTGGTTGTACCAGTTTACATTCCCACCAGCAGTGTATGAGGGTTTCTTTTTCTCCACAGCCTCTCCAGCACTTGTTTTTTATCTTGTTGATTATAGCCATTCTAACAGGTGTAAGGTAATATCTCATTGTGGTTTTTATTTGCATCTCCCTAATTGCTAGTGAAGTTGAGCATTTTTTCATATATCTGTTAGCCATTTGCATGTCTTCGTGAGAGAAGTATCTGTTTAGATCTTCTGCCCATTTTTTAATTGGATTTCTTGTTTTTTTATTGTTGAGTTGTACAGGTTCTTTGTATATTTTTTATACTAGCCCCTTATCAGAAGCATTGTTTGCAAATATTTTCTTCCAGTTGGTTGATTTTCTCTTTGCTTTGTTGATGGTTTCCTTTGCAGTGCAGAAACTTTTTAGTTTGATAAAGTCCCATTCATTTATTTTTGCTTTTACTTCTTTTGCCATTTAGGTCATAAAGTTCATAAAGTCCTCCCTGAACCCCAGATCTATAAATTTGGTACCAATGTTTTCTTCTATGCAGTTTATTGTTTCGAGTCTTATTTGGAGGTATTTAATCCATTTTGAGTTAATTTTGGTATATGGTGATTTTTTTAAGTTAGTTGAGAAAAATGGGAAGAATGTTATGCCAACAAAAACAGAGAAAGGTCAAGTAAAATTAGGGCAAAAAATGTCTTATGAAGTGGCAGGGGAGCCATTGGGTCTCTTGAAGACAACAGTTTCAGGAGTGATGGGAAGAGAAGCCACAATGGTCTTTTAAGAGGAAATAGAAGGTGTAAGGAAATGGAGGAATGGTAATCTCTGTACGTCTTCCATAAGTTTATAAAGAAAATGCAGACTAGTAGGAAGACGAGAGGAGACATGATTTCAGGAAAGATTCTTTTGTTTTTGTAAATTTATCATTATTATTAGCATTACTTGGAAACTCACCATGTAAGCCATTACTATTATTATGAAGTCCATAGACTACTGAGAGAACTGGTAAGAATAGAAAGGACCAAGCCAGCTCATTTTACAAGGCCTCGTGGCATTTAATTTTCAAGGATAATAAATATTCTAAAAAGGAAGGCTTTACCTCTTATTGATGACCACAAAGTATGTTGGCAGACTTTTCCATCTCACCCAGCTAAAATATGAACTTCTAAAGCAAGTGCATTTCCCTACTTTAATTTTGGGTACTAAATGTAAACGGAAACCACCTTATATAAGGTAAGAGGAGAAAAAAAAACAGTTGAACAACTAGAGGCAAAAAATGCCTTTAAAAGTTGGGTTTTGTTCTATTAATTTCGCTAGGGATTTTCCAATTGTTATTTCCAGTAGATTGGTCTTTCCTACAATCACTCCTATAAAAGAATGAGGTGAGCTGAAGTTAAGGCGGAACATTAATAAGCGTAGAGCAACAAAAGATTTTCCCCTTGTTTCTTTCTCACTATAGAATTTCTATTTCTATTTACTTCCTATTTTTTTTAATGTACTATTGTCCTATTTATTTGTGGACTACATATTAGTAAGTCATTTGTACATGAAATGAATATGTTCATCTATTTATTTTTATCATGAGACTAGGCAAGCAAGCACCTTTATCAAGGCAGAATCTCGTATTTAAACAAGTCTCTTAAACTGGAACTGAATATAGAATGCATAAACTTTTTAATGTATGTCCTCATTTTGAACATAAATCCACAGAAATGCAAAATAATCTGTAAGTAATACTATCAAAATGATGGAGTCAAGATTTTAAGTAAGAAAGCAGTAATCAAGACAAAGTCTCTTGTGTCACGTAAAAGATGACCAAGCTCTTGCAGGAATTTTATTTCTTTTCAAAATGATAAGAAGATGTCCTTCCCCACAAATAAACTCCATACCTTTGTGGGCCTGTTTTCCATGTGGAAAATGAGATCATTCTAGAATATTTTTAAGGTTCTTCCTCTCACTGGCTCTGGGTGGATGGGTGTGTATGCATGTGTTTCTCCCAGGTCAGCATGTTTCTTTACTAAAAATGAAAAACGTGTCTTACCTTTGAGAATAAAAGGACAATTTAGAAACAAATATGTAAACCAAGCATGTGATGAAGAACATTAGAAAGAAGGAGAAGAATTAGTTTGCACATAGCCTGATACAGTTGTTTGGGGTGCCCTCCACTTCAAATAGAGACCCTTGGAGGATGTCTTTGCTGAAGTCACAGTGCACCTTCAGGGAATCCTGGAATGTGTCTGCACGTGCCCATGAGTTCTCCAGTGCCCTGTAGCTCAGGCAAATCTCGGCCTCCGTACTACTGACATTTTGGCCCGGATAGTTCTTTGATATAGAAGGCCACTCTGTCAATTGTAGAATGGTTAGCAATATCCCCAGCCTCTACTCCCTCGATGTCAGGATTATCCCCCCAATTGTGACAATCAAAAATGCCTTTGGTTGTCATTGCCAAATATCCTGGGTGTCTCAACCCACCCCCCTGTTGTTGAGAACCACTGCTTCAGCCCGGCCATCTTTCCCTTTCTCCATACGCCCACAGCCTGGCTGTGACTCCTTAATGCCAGAACCACTTGGATAATTTCCATTTACAAAATACATGTATAACATTGTGAGTTCCCTGCTGAAAAAAAAAATTAAACAGCGTTAGAAAAATCTAAACACTCAATTAAAAGATTGTTTGGTGCTTTTACAGGCACTGTTCATCACCCTGTGGTTTGCAAGCTTTTCTTCAATCTGTTCTTGTCTTCTATCCAAAACAGATCAGCCTTCATTATTAAAATTGATTCTTGTCCTGCAGGCTGGCTCTTCCTGGGCAGCTCTGCTGTGTAGGAGGAGCCACCTTCAGCTGATTCTCAGGGCGGTGCTGTCAGAGCGGTGTTGTGCTCCCGCTGGGGGTGGAGGTTTACTCCCCTTTCTGCTGTAGCACTCCAAACTTAAGAATCCGCCGTGGCCCTCCCCAGGATCCACTCAGGACCTCCTTTTCTATTCATCAGGGAGGTCATTTCCAAACTTTAGTGTGCACCGGGGGCATGCTTAAAATTCACATTTGCCCGCCAGGGTGGATTAGGTCTGCCTCGGCCCAGGAATATCTGTGTTTCTAAGACCCAGCAGCTGTCCCCCCACAGGCAGTGCGGGTGACCCACGGCACTGTTGCAATCCCTCCCTCCCTCTCAGTGCTTCTCCAGAGGCCTGTACCTGGTGAACTTACCGTTTCCTGAGACCTCGACCTGTATTCTTCTTTGAAATTCAGACATTTGCCTATAAAACTTTGACTCAGTGGATAATCACTAACTGCTACCCATTGAGGGCCAGACCTCGTGAGGAACACTGATGTGAAACAAAGGGAAGTCCTGTGCTTGCTTCTCACCCCTCATTTCCTCCTGTGCTCTGACCACAGAGCAGCAGTGCTAAGGACTGAATGAGTCGAGCAATGCTGGGTTGTAAACTGGCCACTGTGCACAGGCTGAACAAAGAGTCAGGCTGCTCCAGATTGGTAGGTGTCAGGTTCAACGAGCAAGGGAACTTACAGGCTTCTCTCCAGAGCTGCAAGAGGAATACAGTCACATAGAGTGTGCAGGTGGTCTCAACAACACCTTCCTCTCTCGAGGCTGTGTCCTTGGGCAGCTTCAACCTCAGGACGGGCAAGTGGAAAGCACATTCCGAGGACAGGGGGAGAAGAGGAAGAACTCCATTCGCCTGGGCCCAGCTCAAGGGTCAGCCAGACGCCGTGTCCTCGTGACGCCCTCTAACAGGCAGGTGTTCAGTAGGATTTCAGAGGAGGCAGTCTTGTAGTTGTGTCCCCCAATGGCCAGAACCTCACCCTTCCCACCCCACCAATTACATACTTTTAGTCACAAACCTGTCGCTTCTTCTTAAATATCTTACATACTTGCATCCTACCCACATCCCTTAATTCAGACTATTGTCATCTTTTACTTAGATCTCTGATCTGCTAACTTTTTTGATCATTCACCTTATCAATACAAAATACTTGAACAGATGTCCTTCAATATATGTATCTTTTTATGAAATATACTACATGTCCTACTACCAACACAACATGAAGAAATGCTAAACATTGTTAGTTATTAGGGAAATGCAACTAAAAACCAATGGGATGGCTATAATTTTTAAACAGTTGTTATTTAGAAAGGAAAATCATGTGTTGGTGAAGATGTGGAGAAATTAGAACTCTCATACATTGCTGGTAGGAATGTAAAGTGACACAGCTACTTTGGAAAACAGGTTAGTGGTTCATCATATGATTAGACATAAGAATTAGCATGTGACCCAGCAGTTCCATTCCCACTTAGATATCAAAAGAATAAAAACACACCCACACAAAAGCTTTTACTCAAATACTCATAGCAGCATTATTCACAATAGCCAAAGGTAGAGATTGCCATCAGCTGATAAGTGGATGAATAAAATGTGATATATCCATACAGTGGAATGGTATTCAGCCATAAAAGAAAGAGTGAAGTACTAGTGTCCTCTCCAATGTGGATGAACCTTGAAAACATTATGCTATGTGAGTGAAGCCAGTCATAAAAGAAACATATGGTGTGATTCTATTCCAAAAGAGTCTCTTTTAGAGGAATTAAAATGTCAGAATTAAATTTAGGTGATAATTGCATAACCCTATGAATATACTAGAAGATACTGATTTGTACACTTTAAATGGGTGAACTGTGGTGGTTGTGAATTTTATCTCAATGCTGACTTTAAAATGCTTCCCAAGGGCTTAACTGGCCTAGGATGCACACACACTACTTTGGGAAACTGACAAACTATTTGTATAAACACTCATGATCTCTCTTCCCCTAATGTTGCTTCTCTCCAAACTGTCCCTCACAGTTCAGACTTAAATATGATTTGTATTGTGTCACTTAAGCTTAACTGGCTCACTTTTGCCAACAAAATGCACCCCAAACTCTTTGTCATGTCCTTAGATGGTGACTATACTTTTCCAGAATAGATTTTATATTCATATCTGAGAGGTCTGTATAACATATATAAAGTACTCGATAAAACAATTAAATCATATTAAAGTTATGCTGAAGCTCACTAAACAGTGTTTAACTTAAGGTCCTTAAAACTATTTTAAACATGAAATGATAAAATCTTTCTGATGGTACTTTTGGCAATAGCCCCCTCACATTGATTGAAAGGCAGACGTGCTTTACTCTAAACCCCATACAGCTTAGGTTTGCTAAGGCTGCAGTGCTTAGCAATTTAACTTATAAATCGCCTAGCAGGTTTCTAGAAATGTCATTACCTTCTAAATCATCTAAAGCAGGACAATGGAAAGAGTGTGAACCTTCCCCTCTTTACCTTCCTTTTTATTTTTTTAATACTTTATTTATTCATTTCTATTTACTGAGGGACTTATATATCAGGTACTACATTAGTTATGTGGGCATTATAAAAATAGCTAAAACAATAATCTTGACTCTCAGCTAATGAGAGCTTAAGGTATATGTTAATATTAGGCAGATGGTATCTAGAAGCTGAAAAGTATGCTACCTACTATCATCTCTGCTCAGCACTGTATTATTCCCTGGGGATTTGAGAGAAGGATTTGAGGATTTGAGAAAAATAACCTTTTTCTGCCTTCAAAGAGCTTGTAAACAGTAAAGAAGATAAAATTCCCACATAAATCAGTATATTTTGTGATGAGTGTGTGATACAGACATTTAAGTGCTATAGTAATGCAGAAGAGAAAAAGATTGTGCGATCTGGAATAACACTGGTTTTGAGTAGAATTTGGAGAGAGGACCTTAGTACAACGTCCCATGTCTGAAGGCCGTGGGAGAGAAGGCACATTAGGACTGATGGCATTTATGAAGAGTTTTGAAAGCTGAGGTCAGTGTTGATACATTAAGAAATAGAGGGATGCCAGGATAGCTCAACAGATTGAGCGCTTGCAAGATCTGGGGATTGAACCCAACCCTGGCTCATGTAAAACCCAAGTGCTAAACTGCAGTGCCACCTCCCATGCAGAAGTCCCCTGGTTCAGTTCCCTCCCCACGCAGCCCCACATCCACCTGTGTGGACTGAAACTGTCAGAAATTAATGATGTACAACTATAACTATGGAGACTGCTCTGGGCCCGGCCCTCTTCTCTTCTCTCCCTCCTCCCCTCCCTCCCTCTCCCACCTTCTCTCAAAACAATAAAATAAATATTAAAAAAGAGAAATAGAATGTTTTGAAGCTTATGTTTTCTGCAGCCATTTGGATTTAAGAAGGTTGTTCCAAGGTGAGTTCATGACTGGCCTTGAGCAAGTAGGAATACTTGAACTTTCTGGATCTCCTTGGTCTCTTAGAGGAATAGGTTAGACAGGGCAATGACCAGGCTGTTTTTCACCTGAGAATGCTTAGCATTCTATAGTTCATAATCGGGGAAGAAAAAAAAGAGATGGATGGGAAAGAGGCAATGGCTAGGTTCTGTTTCGCCTTAGAATTCCTGGGATCCTGTATTCCACAATTGGAGGAGGAAAAAGACTCCTGGCAGAAACTGGCTTTCCCATCTCCTTATTCACAGCACCCAGCACAGTGCCTGCTGCATAGCAGGTGTTCAGTGAAAACTGTGGATGGACAATGTTCTCCCCTGGCTCTTGCTGCCATCTCGCTCTCTAGTCTTTGCTCTCCCTTCTGTTTTCTTACAATGTACATTTCTATATTTATTTTCCACAGCTTTTCTTTAATCCTTTTCTCCATGAGGAGTGATAAGTAAGTCTTAGGCTTGGTATAAAAGAAGAAAGAGCTACTTTCTGGGCCTTGCCAGTGGCTGGACCGCTGGGCTGTGTGCATCAGCATGAAGGCTCTGTCTCTACCTCATCCCTTGACTCACTTCACGATCTTGAACAGCCAGATGTCTCACCCTATTGCCTCTTCAGCTTAATATATAACAAAGTATGGGGGAAGCCCGGATGGCTCAGTGGGTTAAGTGCTCGCTTTGCAGCCCCAGGGACCGTGGATCGAATCCCGGCCCTGGCCCGTGTGGACCCATATTCTGAACCTGGGATGTGCTTCCCATGTGGGAGGCCCCCAGTTCAGTTCTTGCCCCCCAGTTTGGCCTCTGGCTCGAGGGGGGTGTGCCTCCCATGCAGGAGGCCCCCAGCCCAACTCCTGCTCTGCGTGGCCCCCGCCCACCTGTGTAGAATGAAACCATGTTGAAAACTTATACAACTATGGAGACTGCTCTGGGCCCTCCCCCTTCTCTCTGTCTCTCTCTGTCTCTGTCAAAAAAATAAATAAATCTTTAAAATAAATAATCTTCTAAAAAAGTAAATAAATGAAACAAACTATGAAATTTTCCTCACAGTACTACATAAGCAGGAAAAAATTATATCTTAGGTGCTATCATCTGACACTTGCATTTAGATAAAATTTCATTGTATGTATTATCAAAGGTTTTACCAGTTTATATCTGTTGACATATAACCACAGTAATTTTTCTTGCATCTATTATTTTCATGCCATTCCCTAAGTTACCACTTTCTAACTTAAAAGAGGTTCAGTGAGTACATGCCATTTCCTGTCTCTGTTCCCTTTCTTTACACTTTGTCAGATGTATTCCTCTGCTTTCTCTGAAATCCTTTTTGTCAGTATTGTCTCATAAGAACAATATATTTGCTCCCCCAAATAAACTGCAAGAACAAAGACAAAAGAGAGAAAACAGCAAGGTTTCTACTTCATATTTCGTCATCAAGTCTGTTATGAAGTCAGTTGTCCTGAGTGTGACAATGCAACATGTCCCCATGGCTGCTGCCTTTCTCCCTCTCCATGTTTCCCATTGGTTTTTGTCAGGAAAGTCAGCGTATCTTCTTTACTGTGGAATTCTAGCATTGGAAGAATTTGCATGGTTTGCATATCTATGCCCATAAGAGCTACATGGTATTTTTATTTCACTGATCAAAATGGACAGATTAAGAAGTGTGGTTTTTAAATGCTTTTATTTTGAGAGTACTTCCTTGATTCTTGCTTCATGAAGGCAATGAAGTAGGTGTAAAGCATTGCACATTGAATTCAACATTTCTTTATGACTAGTTTCTTCATAAAATTATAGACTAAATGACTAATTCTTTATGCTGTTATAGAAATAACCAGGTTTATAAACAATGAATAAACCCTGGTTTTGATAAGAAAGTGACTAATATGCTTTGCATATACTTTTCCTGACATGTATTCCTCATTAAAATAAGTAGAAATTGGGATTTATTCAATAAGAAAGAGGTATTTGAATATTCAAAATTGAGAAGCACAGATCTAAAGCTTTTAGAAGGATCAAACATGTAAAAAATATTTACACAGAAGCAAAGTTCAAAGTTACAGAGAATTTTGTAAAATCTTATACAGAGTTATTCAAAATATTATTTTTTTTCAAAGTTAATATTTGGATTCTAATCATTTTATTAAGCAAAAAAAAAAAGAATTTGTTTTCTTGAAATATACTGCCAATCACTATACTTTACAAATCTAGACCCAGTAGTAACATAGGTCCAATATTTCAGCAGCCACTTCACAAAAGAAACCCAGTAAACATATGAAAAATGTTCAGCTTCACTGTAATCAGGAAAATGTGAATTCTAATTACAGTGGCTAATTATTTCATACACATGAAATTAGCAAAAATGTGCAAGTGTGATATCAAATTTTGGCAAGGATATAGAACAATGCGAACTTTCAAGCCTACTGTGGAAATCTAAACTGGTAAAAACACTTAGAAACACAGTTTACAGTTTAGAGTCATCTCAAAGATGTGCATATTCTAAAACTTAGAAATTTCACCTCTTGATGATTATACTGTAAGAAAATTCTTGCTGATACCTATTAGACAACATGTACAATGTAATGTCATTTATAATAGCCCAAAGAAACCTGGAAACAACCTAAATATCTTTCAGTGAAATTGTAGTATGTCCTACAATAGAATATTATGTAGTGACTAAAAGAAAGAAACTAGAGCATGTATGTAAATAAATTTTAAAAACATGTTGAGTGAAATAAGTTATATAGGGAAGCTTGTTCAGTATAAAAATCTATTGAACATACTGTATTTTTATGCCACATACATTTGTATAGAAAAGGAATAACATGAGTTGATAAATACCGAGAGTTTCAACTTATCTTTATAATATTTTGTTTTTTAAACTGGGTGTTAGATGCATGAGTACTTTTTATATATCATTGAATATGACATTTTTGTATATCTGAAACATTGTAGTAAACAAAAAAAACATCATGTTTTTATTTTTTGAAATGGTCTAGGTACCAAATAGCTTTTGTCAAAATTTTTATTAAATAATTACACATTGCAGTAAATATACAAAAGAACATTACTTTGAAATAAATTTTTAAAAAGCTATTCATATATACTTTGTTAGCTCTGGCTGCCACAACAAAATACCACAGACTGGGTGGCTCAAATGACAGAAATTTTTTGTCACAGTTCTGGAGACCAGCCGTTCCAGATCAAGGTGCCAACAGGGTTGGAGCCAGGTGAGAGCTCCCCGCTCAGGTTGCAGATGGCCTCCTCTTAGTTCTCCTCACATGACCTTTCATTTGCCCTCAGAAACAGTGTGCTCTCTTGTGTCTCTTACAAGAACACAAATTCTGTCAGATAGAGCTGTCCCCTTATGACCTCATTTAACCTTAATTACCATATTTTTCCATGTATAAGAAGCTGCCATGTATAAAACAACACCCCTAATTTTCTAATCCAACATTAACAAATCAATACATGGATTACTCCTGTGTATAAAATAACCCCCAGTTTTTGGTCTAACAATTTTGGACAAAAGTATCATCTTATACACAGAAAAATAGGTACTTCCTTATAAGCCACATCAACAAATATAGCCATACTAGGCTTTAACAAATGAATTTTGGGGGGACACAAACATTTGGTCTATAAAATCTCTACTGGCTCCTTGAAGAAAGAAAGATGAATGAGAAGTTGTAAATAAAAGCTACCTGACGCATTTTTCCTTTGTGTTCAGTATTAGTGTACAAATGGCAGGCTTGGAGACATAGACCCCTTTCTAAAATCACAAAATAGGTTTCTTTTTTTTTTCTTCTGTACTTTTCTGGGACTTCTTTAGGAGCTTTGTTTTGTTCTAGTTAGTTGGTATTTAAAAATGAGTCTTGTCATCTTTGATTCATTCCACTCTTCCTGCCACCGCTCTTGTTTGTTTCCCCATTCATGTACTCTGCTTTTTAAAAATGTGTCATTGTTCTCTTCTGTTGTGATGATGACTTTAGACTTGGATTTTTTCCCCACCTTGTTTGGTTTTTAAGATGTGTCTTATACAAATTCCTAAGATACTACATGTGACATTTTCTGAATATCTTTTTTAGTTTATAGTCATGTTATTATATAATCTTACTTAGTATTTATAATTTACCCACTCTAATACAATGTTTATATTTTGAAAGTATGCTGGGATTATACAAAATGTATTTACCACCTAGTTTTAAGTAGTTCCTCTTCATTTGCTTTTATCCATTTATTTCTTATTATTATACATGTAAAATTTACACTTGACAAGAATTTGGGTAATTACATGTGGAAGTAGAATAGTAAGCAAAGCAACATCCAATTTTAGGAATGCAAGATAATTTTAATCTCTTTCATTTTTAAAATGCTGCCAGAAGACTTGATAGTGTCTCCAATTAGGTAACTTATTGCTAAGGTGATATAATTGCTAAGGATGGTAATTCTTTAACATTGGGTCAACCATGTTGCATTGGTACATGGTTCCTGTAATAACCCTGTTCAGATAATAATCGCTCTATAAGGACGGTTTAATTGTATAACTGCTTTGGGTCAGTGAAGTTGAAGTCAGAACCTCTGCTATAATACTTTGGAGGAATACAGCCTAGCTTGCTGGGTTTTTTAGAATATCATCCAATAGCTTTCAGAGAATTATTTCTTAGTGGAATTACTTGTCTTAAAAGGGAAAAAGAATATGCAGATAGGCTCTTCAGTCATGGTGACAGACAGGGAAATGTGCAACATTTCTGAGTGGCCACGAAATGGAGAAGCCAAATTGGATGGCACTCAGGATAGATGCTTAACTGTCCAGCGAGTGCGTTACTGTTGGAGACTGTTAGGAGGCGTGGTCTCATCTCTGTGACACTTACACCTAATAAAGGACTCTGAAAGCCTTTCGTTTTGTGACAGGCCCTGGTTGGAGAGGCTGGCCTTGGTTGCCATTTGCAAAGGCCCATGTGAACACTGTCCTGAGATCGTCGGTGAGCTGTGGCAGTACAGGCACACTGGGCTATTTGGGTGAATTAAAGTCATTCATCATAAGGGGTTTTGAAAAGTACTCTGGCTTTTATTGATTCATTTTCAGACATTAAATGGTTTCCTGTTTCCTGCAGGAGGAACAGCTGAAATCTCATGAAAGCAAGCTGAAGCAGATTACCACTGAGCTGGCTGAGCATCGCTCCTACCCCCCAGACAAGAAAGTTAAAGCCAAGGAGATAGATGAATACAAACTGAAAGACCACTATCTGGACTTTGAGGTATGTTGAAGTTAAGTGTAGTAAAAGCCTATCCCTGAGTTATTTTATGATTTTTTTCCATGAGGCTATTTTCTGTTTATTTGTTTGTTTGTTTGTTTGTTTGTATTAATTTTTTTCTTTTTTTATACTGTGAGCTCTGACTTGAGAACTCCATGCATGGTCTAAGTCATGGTGGCCTCTTATGTTTATGATTCTGTTTATGCATCACACAAACATCAAACGATAACTCTCAGTTTATATGTTAAAAGCAAATGGTCTGCCTAGTTGGAGTACCAGTACCTGCTGTGAGGGAATGAAAACAACAATAGGTGCCCATGCTGCTTTCTGTTTCTACATCTCTTCCAGCAGAGTCTGAGTCAAAAAAAAAAAAATACAATGGAGAAAATGCGATGCAGGTGACATGAAGCATCAGCTTTTTCTTGCACATTCCTGCTATGAGGCAACACTAATGCATTCTTCCTCTTCCCACTAACTGCCCTTGAGAAGGAGACCAATAACTTGGGGCACATCCATATACTATAAGAAGTGTGGTTATTTAACAGAATGAGGATGGTCCATAAACTCTGGAACTGTTGTAGTATTTTCCATCCAGGGTTCATTGTCCCGTGGCCCAGAAGAATGAGGACAGGGACACAGAAAGGGAGGGTAAGCAGCAAAGTTTATTGAGAATAGAAGTAGGAGTACACTTCCAAGAGTGGGAACGGGCCACGAGCAAGAAGAGCTGGTTCAAAGGCATCGATTATTGGGGTCTGGGCAGCTTTATCTTTTTTTCTTAGAAGGGGTAACACCTTTCTGGTGTGGGACCTTTTGATTGACAGTCCTGATTGACAAGGAACCATTACATGAACTTCTGGGCATATATATATATATATATATATATATATATATATATATATATTATAATGGTGGTATAGTGAGGCTTAGTGGTGGAAGGTGGTCCTATGGAAGGGGTCCCAAGATCCCCCTGTTCTAGCTGCCTGCCTACTTTTCCCTTGAGAGACATGATCTCCCCAAATCTCTATGGGAAACTGAGGGGCTAATGGTCTCTTCTGTATTTATTTCCTGCTGAGTGTGGTCGTTGTCCTTGCCTATTGTTGGGGAGGGTCACAGAACTCTCCCCCTTACTAGGCTAAAAGGGGGAAAGAGGTATTGAAACCTGTGCTAAAGACTGTGTTGACTTCTTGGGTTGGGATGGTCCAAAAGCCTTATTGGGGTATATTTCATATGCTGCAGGCCCCTAGATAAGGAGAGACAGATACAGTTAATGAATTTGACACCATTGGCCCAAAGGCAGACTCTTGGGGCATTATCTGCCCAGGAGTTGAGTCCAGAAGGCCCAGAAAGAATACTTGGACCATAATCAACAACACAGATAATGTTTCAGGATAACGGATGTCTGGCAGATACAGATTCCAGGGCGATTCACTAAGGGTAGAAACAGCATAAGAGTGATTAACAAAAGTCAGAGACAGTGGGGGAATTCTAAGAATAATCAAAATAGCAAAACGGGGGAGCTAATTGAACTAAGGAAAAGGAGACCAGAAATATCTACTGAAAAGGCAGAGGGTCAGGGGAGGTTTTTATTTGGCCCATATCAGAATGGTGGAAAATTTAGAAGCAGGTTGAAAGCAGTATACTATATGGTAAATGTTACCTTTGGTGAAATTTTCTCCCAAATTAAACAGTGTCAGGGTTAGGTAGGATCCTCTGACTCTCACCCTTCAGCTGCCACTTTACAATATAAGTGTTCTTTTTTCCCCACATAATTTTTTTTTTCCCTGTCGGGTGTTCTGAATTCATCTCTAGCTGTTCTTTTTCATTGTGGCTCTAGTCTCTTTTACTTCTTCTCATCATTCATCCCACCATTCCTGTCTGTCACCCTGTTCTTCCTCAGGCTTTAAACTTAGAATCATTGCTGCACCCTCTGGCCCTTGCAGACCCCCAAGATCTACTCAGGAGCCAGGTCTGGGCACATACTCTGCAGTGCCTCACATCCATCTCTTCCTACCATTGCTTGTGTATGTCCTCTGCTCCAGTCCCAGGTTTTTCATCTCACCTGAACCTGCTGGTTGCCTTCTGTCTGTCTTCAGTTCATCCTGCGTCTTTCTGACTATTAGTTTTCTAGGGCTCAACCCAGGTTGTGGCATTCCTCTGTTCAAAGAGTCACCCTTGATTTTACCCTACACCTCCCCCCACAACTTAACTTCTGAATAAAATTTCACTCCTTTTGCTTTTTATTTATTTTTCCATTATCTTTAACATACAATATTAAATTAGTTTCATTTAGACATTTATATACCTTATGAAGTGAGCCACCCATCTGATATGCATAATTCTTACAGTACTGACTGTATTCCCTATGCTGTACCTTAAATCCCCATGACCCTGTAACCGACGATTTGTATTTCTTAGTCCCTTTCATCTTTTCTGTCTAGCTCCCTGTCATCATCCCTACACCCGCCTCTGGCAGCCATCAGTTCTCTGTACTATGAGTTTGTTTCCATTTTGGTTTGTTCATTTATTTTGTTTTTTAGATTCCACATAGAAGTGAGATCATATATATTTGACTTATTTCACTTGGCACAATGCCCTCTAGGTCCATCCATGTTGTTGCAAATGGCAAGATTTCATTCTTTTTAATGGCTGAGTAACATTTCATTGTATGTATGTACCATAGCTTCTTTATCCAATCGTCTGTCAATGGACAGCTAGGTTGTTTTCATATCTTGGCTATTACCAATAATGCTGCAGTGAACATAGGGGTGCATTTAGCTCTGTCAATTAGTGGTATCTGTCTTATTGAATAAATACCCAGAGGGAATTTGTTGGGTCATATGGTAGATTTATTTTTAATTTTTTGAGGCACCTCCACACTGTTTTTCATAGTGGCTGCACCCATTTGCAGTCCCACTGCAGTTCACAAGGGTCCCTTTTCTCCACATCCTCACCAGCACTTGTTTGTTGGTTTCAAAGTCCCAGTCCTTCATTTGAGAGGATGTGGGCTCCTTCTGTCTTTCCACAACATCGATCTTTTCACAGCAGCCTACATGCATTTAATCATATCTGCCCACTCTTCTCCAAGCATACTTTTATGCTTTTGTTATCTACATTTTCTGCCCCAAATGTTCTTCCCCTCGTCTTCATTTCTGAAAGTCTGTTTATCATTCAATATGTAGCCCAAATCCCTCCTCTGAAAAGCCTGCTCCAAACCTGCTAGTTGGGTTTACTCTGGAACGGTCCTTGCTACCTTTGGCTTGGTGTTAAAGTTGTTTCACTTTGTGTATCTATAGTGGATTACATAGCACCTCCACCTGCCCAAGACTGAGCCTTTGGAATACAGGAACCTCAAGTTCGTTTCTAATCTTTGCTCTATGCTTGCTTGTTGAATTGGACAGAATTTTATGGAAGCTTTAAAAAATCTGTTCCTAAGCTATAAAATTTTCATTACCGTATAAAATGTGGCATTTAATTCACTGCATATGCATGTACTAGTTTGCTTCAGGGTAAAGCAAAGTGCTTGATCTGGGCTGATGAAGAGAAATCTTTCTTTTAGTAACAGTGAAAGCTTATTGGTACAAATTGTGGAAGCTTGGTCAATAAAGGATTTAAATACTTAAAAAAAAATAAAACTAAGTAGTTTGTTTTTCTCCTGGTTTGTTCATTTTTGGGAAATGGGAGTTCTCAAACAGCAATCCTAATAAATTTTCACTCTTGTAGAGGGACTTTCAACTATATTCTTTTTTTTTTTTTTTTTTTTTT
>PVKE010030430.1:0-19634 GCA_004027555.1 Craseonycteris thonglongyai
TCTCTCTCTCTCTCTCTCTCTCTCTCTCTCTCTCTCTCTCTCTCTCTCTCACACAATAAAATAAATCTGAAAAAAAGGAACTTTTTTTGAAAAAAAAGGTACACTAAGTACACTTATGACCAAGAAGTATGCTCCTTCTTACACCAAGAAATAAAAAGAAGAATTTCTCTTTTTGATAATGCATTGTGTTGTTTATCTAGGGCTTATGAAAGATACTTTGGTTATCAGTCTCTTTATTTGCCAAGCATAATTGTTCATGGGAGATGTCAGTTGCATTTATCAAAAGGCCAAACTCAATTTCAGTTCTCTTTGCAGGAGTATTGCCAGTAACAGAAAGAACAAGATAGTATCAGTTAAAAAAGAAAAAAAAAAACATAAAAAAATATATAGCAAACATGCTTTAATAAAATACAATAGTTCACAAGTAATATTAATCATCCATTTTCTACTAATATTTTAGATCAAGATGTTAAAATTTATTTAGCTCTAATGCTTTTGGTTTTCTGAATTTCCCAAAGCACATGACTATTCACTGCTGATTTCCAAAAAACAAGAGAGGTGACATCAAGATATTTGCATAATCACCAATACAAAGGGATGGTGTTGCATTGTTTCATTTTTCTTCTACATTTATTTCTTATTAGCATCTTAAAGTGATCCAGAGATCAAGAAACTAATAGACATTGAAAGCTTTCCTGGTTACCACCACTGATATGGCCTCCTTCCCACCAAGGCCTATTCCCCCTTAATCAAAATTTCAGCAAACAGGGGAATGGAATGGACACAGAATTTCAGTAAAGAGAGGAATGTAATGGACAGGGAAACCCCTAATGTGTTTAGGCACTTTGTTATTAGTACACCTCTATCAGCTGTATATATAGAAATTTTAGAAAGGTTTCACTTCTTAATATTTTGATAATGGATTGAAATTCTAAATTAATATTTTGCTCATTATTTTTTCATATTTAAGTTTTAAAAAAATATTCACAAAATACAGGACTGGTAATTCAGTGATTATTTTATTATTAAAAGTTGTAAATATCTATATTAATGCCTGTGAACCCACCTCAAGTATTTCTCTATATTCTGTGCATTCTTTCTCCACATGCTAGTTACGAACTTTAATTTGGTGCCTCTATGTAAAAACCAAGAGCAGGTGAGACACCTAAAAATATCCTCATTTGGATCGAATCCCGGCCCCGGCCTGTACGGACCCATATGCTGAACTGGGGAGTTCCCCAAGTTCAGTTCTCTCTCTGTCTCTGTATCTCTCTCTCTCTCTCTCTCTCTCTCTCTGTCAAAAACAATAAAAAAGAAAAAAAAAGAAAAATCGGGCAGCTGAATACAAAATAAATTAAAAAAAAAAAAAAAATATATATATATATATATATCCTCATTTGTATCTGTATCCCCTTTCTTATGAGAGAGAGGGTCGTCCCACCTGATTTTACCTTCACAGCAAGTAGATAGCTAATGACAATTTGGGAATTAATTTGCTGTTCATCTGCTATGCTAGCATGGCAGGCCCTCCATCATTGGGTTCAAATTGATGCTAAATTGCAAGAGAGCAGGACAGGAGGCTTTGGCATTTCTCTATTCCATGTAGTTGCTAGCAAGAGATGATTAATAGAAGCCTCTTGATGTAAATTGAAGAACTTGGTTAAGTGAATCAGATCCTTTATACTTTGTCTTTGTACACAAAACATATTGTTTTAGGGTTTATATTTTTTAAAAGGAGTAAAACAAAATACAACAAAATTACCTCATACTTATAAAATATGGGTTACTTCCTCCCTATAAAAATTTAAGATCTGTTCTTTAGAATGAAAGAGATAAATATGCATAGACGCAAGTCGATTCGGTATTGCTTTCCTATTACCGCATTAAAGAGGAAAGCTGAGGATGTAAGTTATGACTTAATTTTGATTTTGAATACATACTCCTACCTAATGTACATAAAATAACCATCACAGAATGAAACTGATATATCCAACAGCTGGCTGCATTTAAATGATTTTAAAATAAGTGTTTAAAAAGTGTCAATTTTTGGTGTTTTGCTGTTCATGTAGAAAACAAATCACAAATATGTTTTGATGTTGATTTTTTTCTGACAGGACTGGGAATTCCCACATTTCATGGGAGACGTTGATGTTAATCTCCCTGGGTTGCACACTCCTCACATGCAGTTCAAGATTCCGTTCTTCCAGAAGATCTTCAAAGAAGAATATCGTATTCACATAACAGGTATGTTAGGACTTAGAACATGATTTGTTTGTCTCCTAGTTGGAGTAATGCGAGCTGCTATAAAAAAAGCAAATGGTAAAATGTTAGATGCATACCTAAATGTAGTTTTATTTCTCACTCACTTAACAGTGCAAAGTGGTTCCAGGTTGAGTGGGGACTTTAAAACAATTTCAGCTTCAACATCCAGCAGGCAGATGGGAATAGAGAGAATGAAGAAAGTGACTAAGAAAGCTTACCTGGGGGAAGCCGGCATGGCTCAATGGGTCAGGCACTCACTTTGTAGCCCTGAGTCTGAGGATCAAGTCCCAGCCCTGGCCCGTGCAGACCTATATGCTGAACTGGGGTGAGCTTCCTATGTGGGAGGCCCCCAGTTTGGTTCTCATCAGGGTGAGCTTCCCATGTGGGAGGCCCCGGTTGGGCACCCAACTCTTAGGGACATGCTTCCCATGCAGGAGGCCCCCAGCCCAGTTCCCGCCCTTAATGTCCCCCCAGCCCCACCCGCGTTTGTGGAATGAGACTGTCAAAAACGGATGATGTACAACTATGGAGACTGCTCTGGGCCCTCCCGTTATCTCTGTCTCTCTCTCAAAACAATCAAATAAACCTTTAAAAAAGAAAGAAAAGCTTACCTGTTACTTTACCTTGGCTTGGAAAAAAATACATGTCACCTCCACTCACATTCTATTGGCAATAACTTGTCCCAAAGCTCCAGTCAGAGTCAAGGAGCATAGGGAAATGTAGTCCCCAGTTGGGCAGCCCCTTCCAGTGTCAGGCTTAGCATTCTAGCACAGCATGGCCAGAGGGGAACGACACATCGTTGGTGTGGAGAGTTGGCCATCTCTGCCAAACTCCATATAACGCCTCACCCTGTTGTTGTTTTCATTGGATGGGTTTCCTTTTCACTACGTACAGCTCAGCCTATTTTTTCTATATTAATACTCTCTATGCTTTGTTTTTTATTTACTGCTGAGATCAAAACAATGGCAAACTAGAGCTCCAATCAGACCATATGCCTTTAGGGAGATCGGCCACTTGTCATTTTATTGAGTAAAACCTACTTCTGTGGCAGAGCTCATGTTTGTCTCAAGTGATTCTCTTGTGACTCCTCAGATTATTTCATTTTCAGATGTGTCCTGCTTTTGAAATGCCTCCAATATGATTTATTATAATATATTTTCATGACATTTCAGTCACCCTCATCTGAAAAAAAAGGCTTCCTGGAGTTACATTTTATACCTTTCTTTCTTTATAACAAGAGACAGACAGCTGAATGATCAAATGAAGGACAGCGTTAGTTCTCAAGCTGTTCAGATGCAGGTAGAGAATGTGTGTGCATGTGTTTTAAGGACAACGGCCTGGGATCTCACACGTGCTATAATAAAAACTGCTGAAGAAATCTGTGCTTACACGACCGTCTGTGGTGCTGAATAAAAATAGTCTGCGCACGGAAATCCTGAACCTCTGAGTACTGCAAAATGCCTCTGCTTCCCAACGTGAAGGCTGTGTTTTGCTTTGAGCGTGAGGCAACCTTCCTAAATTGGAGAATGAGCTCATGAATAGGGAAGCTGCAGCAGGTTTCTTTTCCTATTCAGAAGGAATGAGGCCCATCTATTAAATTTACTGGGCAAATCAATCAATTTGAGTTCGGGTCACATCGTGTGGCTTCAGAGTCCCCACTGAATCTCTGCAGCAGGCTCCCCTCTCGGACTTCTCAGTCAGCCACAACGTACATGGCATCATTACAGCCCTTTGGTGGGCTTTTGCCAGGACCATCTGTCCTCTTGTCCTGGGTCATAGTGGCACTAATATTGTCTCTGACTGAGTTTCGGAATCCCTGTCAAAAGTCCACTATTCGAGGGCAGAATATCAACTTTAAATTAAAAGTGGGGGTGGTGGAGGGGGGAGATTTAGAGAAATCATTGAAAAGGAAAGATAATCAAGCTGTTAAAATATATTTAATTAGGAACTATTTTGCATGGCTTTGTCCCGCATGCCATCATTTATAGAGAGGGGTAGGCTTAACTTTTGTGGTGCCCAATGCTTACACAATTTGGAATGCTCCATTTAAGGATATGAGTACAAAATTATAACTGAAAATTGTATTCCGTGCCCTGGAACGGGGCCACACATACAGGAGTCCCTAAAGCTCCAGCCTCATTAGCTTCAAGGTAAAACCTCCTGTGCCTTTGAACTTAAACCTTTATCCCACTAAGTATTATTTTATAAAAACTTAAAAGGAGGAAAGACTAGCTAAGTCTTTGCAATGGAGACTGTACCTTAATAAAGTTTGCCAGAAAGTGGAAATATATTGTAATTAAGGCTTTGATACAGTGTTTGCCAAATTATGCTGATTATCATATCACCCGGGGAACTTGATAAATACACAGATTGTTGGGCCCCATTCCTAATGGTTCCCACCAGTAGGTCTGGACAAAAGCCAGGGAATGAGACTTTGGAAAAACTTTGCCAGGTGATACTGATCTTTGGGAGCTACTCCTTTCTGATTGAGAAGTCACGGTTGAGGTCAGACTGTCCCTGTGATTAGGGCCATGCAAGTGACTGGGGACCTGGACCTGCTAGAAGGGCTGTTAAGGATTCTGGGACTTAGATTCAAAATAAAACAGGGTCCATGTGGGCTTTGGGGTAAAGGGATACAACATAAACAATTGAAACTCAGTTTGTGGTAGGATGATCAGGTGCCTCCCCAAATCCACCCATGTTAAAATTTTCTAGGAAAACAGTAATAGGTTTGGAGAAAGTATCTCCCCCTCTTGCTTTGGTTCCATTGCTCTCTTTGTTCTATGACTTGGTTGAAGAGGTTGCTGAGGCCACTCTGGAAAGCCATCTAGTCTCCTGTGAAAGAATTTTTTGCTTCATCTAACTTTGTAAGATCATTGTTTCTGAGCAAGCCTAGGTAAAATGTCCAAAGCACAGTGCTATACATTGTATTTTAATGTGCTCAATAGGTAGTAGCCCACAAATTCCCAAGGACATTGCAAACTCTAATTTGAAGTTAATTGAGCTTCTTTTTGTAGAGAGAGTACAGTGCTTTCCTTGATAAGCTAATAGGGTATCACCACTGGGATTATTAAACATGAATCCCTCTTTAGTCATCAGTGGTTCTCAAACTTCAGTGTATATGAGAATCACCAGGAGAGCTTGTTAAAAACTTCCACCAGTGGCATACACGTGGTTGAGTGTCTGAGGTATGCGTGATGGAGCCTGAAACCTACTATTCTCCCAACCACCACTAGTGATGCCTATACTGGTGGCTAAAGGACCACACTTTGAGAAACACTGCTACTTACAACCCTTTTCTATAATCAGAATTCCTCTCATGGCAGCTTTAAATTATTTTCACATGCAACCCTTAAAACAAAAGCCAAGGGGCAGAAAGCAAATTCAGTAGAAATGGGTTGACCTGTGTGAAAGGCATGTGGTAGAGGCCTGCCAGGAGCTGGAATGTTTAGAACTGGGGCCAGTAGAGCAGACCATAACTGGGAAAGGTCTGAATGATCACAGAAGGAGCTGGAAGACGGGGTAGGAAGGGATCTTACAGACCCCCACATGGCTCTGTGTGTTGCTGTCTCTGCTGTGTTTGTTCTGCACTGGAAGAGGCTGAACAAGGACTGCTAGCAATCTCCAAGGGTCAAGATGGCTCTACCCTGGCCTCAACTGTCATATCTCTGTGATCTGAGAAGGGCGTTCAATGCCTGCTGTGGCAATGGAGTGAAATGGCTTGTTCTATAGGCTCCAGAGCTGCTACTGACTGGTGGCATGGCCCTTGTCTAGCTCCATAACCTCTTAACGGCTCTGTTTTCTCATTTGTGAAATAGAGACCATATTGGTACTTTTCCCACAGGGTTGCTGTGAAAATTAAATTAATTGACATGTACCAGGCACTTAAAACACTGTCTGCCATGTAGTAAGCATTCAATAAACTCTCTGTCTTTACCTAAAGCTTTCCCATTCATCCATCCAAGGTTTGTGTGTTCTATTTAATTAAAAAACATTAGGCAGCCTGAGAGAGGGCTCTCTTGTTATTTATCCACTATCATGCGTTCTCTATCGTTATTTACTATTCTGAGCCCTCAAGAAGCAGAAACCTGAGAATGGAAAAAACCTCTCTCCCAATAAAATGCTCTGTATGAAGAGGGTTATCTAACAGTGATGAATTCCCATTGACATTTTAAAAGCATTAAGAATTTGAGTAGTTTTTAATGCTGATTCCAAGCTAGTTTTATTTATGAATGTCAGAAATAACTTGAATTGTTGCATCTGTTTAGCTCATCTGGATCTCCCTTGACAGATGGTTTGCTGCAGTATGTGTGAGCTTTCATTTTATAAGCTGGCCTTTAGCTTATCAGAATAAATCATCTCTATCTAAGGGTGTGTTTAAAAAAAAATTTTTTTTCTGGGAATCCTGACTTCAGTAACAAAGGGGATAAATGATTAGTGATTAGATCACACTGGTGCTTTTAGCCCAAGCCTATTACTGTTCTCCTAATAGTAAATGCTAGCTGCCACTGTATAATTCTTTCCTCTCCCCTCTTCCCTTTTACCTATAAGGTGAGTGAAAAAATGGATTCAAAATGTGATGTACTAAGTCTCTGGAGGTGAGAGAGAAATAGCTCTCAATTCAGTCTCCAAAGCTCCTCCGAGTCCTATTAAAGCCATTCCCAGTGGAAGCTCTGCCATCTGTCATCCCAGACAGACAAAGGAAGTGTCCCATTGGTGGCCATCAGTGGAGTAAATGAGGAGGGGGTTGGGGGAAAGGCCAGAAGGAAGGCCCATGCATCTGTGAGGAGAGAATTCACACTGTTGGCACAATGATGCCCATGGGAACCCTTTCGGCAAAAAGGGAAAACGTAGGAGTAAACAAGCCTCTCAGCATTTGTGTGCTATTTTAGCTTCCTGAGCGGAGCGAGGGCACAGGTGCCTTACAATGGCCAGAATGCAGAAAATAATGAATACACCCCTTTCATTTTAGTTCCAAAGATGCATGATTTCTGGCAAACGAGTTCCCAGAGATTGTTTTTTAAAGAGCTCTCCTGTGTCAGTCAGATCATGGGAAGTGCTGGAGAGGGCAGGTCAATGGTCCGTCCAGTGGAGCACACTGTCTGACAAAATTAGCAAGGGACTTGTTACAGGGAAATACGATGCATCCTGTTGTTCACTGTGACAGTCCCCCAAGATCATGAATTTATCCAGAGTACACAAGGCACTTCTTATTATTCTCTCAGTGGTGAATTTTTTTAAACCTTTCCTGAAGCCATTTCCACTCTCAGCACATTTATCCAGCTCTAAGAATTAACTGTTTACGTCTACATAAAGCAGCGATTGATTTTATTTCTCCAAACCGCATTTTCCAGGCCATGGTTGCTCTGCCCATAGCCTGTGAGGCCTTCTGCCTCTGAGCTGGTCTGCCCTGTGCAAACTGAGATGACCTGTCTTCAGTTATACATATACGAGGAGTTTTGTTATAAAACTCATATGTTCTTCATCAATTTTCTTCACCATCAGAGGAAGAACTTCGAGGTATATAATTAGTCATCATCTTTGAGACATAAATATTTTACTTTCGAAATTATATTAGATTTTAATAGTGTCTCAAAATTCCCCAGATCATTGTGACATATGTATTTGATTCGAAAGACTAGAACGTCACTCTTTGTATTTTTCTGGATATATTGTCTCAGAGTTTACCTGTTGTCTGCCAGACACTTTCTGAGTTTATATGTGTCTAAACCCAAGCTAAGATCCAGGGACTACCAAAATGAACAGGACACAGTTCCCATTCTCAAGTTCAGTACAATCTTTAATACAACTACATGGCTTTTCTTTCTCTTTTTATTATCACAAGTTTCTGATTCTACTTGCCATGTTGGATTGTGTCCTATAAGAATAGTTTCCCACTTAGGAAGCAAGAATGATAAGAGATTTGAAAAGCTATATATTTATTTGCTTTTAAATCTTAAGAAGATATTTTACTAACTCAAATAACTTATTAAATCATAAATTATTTAGTAACTGTCTTCAGTTTACTGAATGATCTTCTTATGGTCCAAGCACTCAATGTGATTTCTAGATATTCCTGAATTTAATTACCTAGGGAGGAACTTAAAGAAATGCTTATTCAGGGGAAGCCGGGATGGCTCAGTGGGTTGAGCGCTCACTTTGCAGCGCCGGGGACCAGGGATCGAATCCCGGCCCCGGCCCGTGCGGAACCATATGCTGAGCTGGGAGCTCCCCCAGTTCAGTTCTCTCTCTGTCTCTGTCTCTGCCTCTCTCTCTCTGTCAAAAATAAAAATAAATAAATAAAAATATATAAGAAATGCTTATTCAGTGAGCCCTGTTTTCATGGCTCATGTCTGTAATGAGAGGGCATTGAATATGCCCAAGAAGCCTGTTCCAGCAAACTTTTTTTTCTTTAATTTTCCAAAACTCGTATTCTTCGAGGCCATGGTTTCTTGCTATCCCGGAATGGCTACTACTAAATGGCTTTGTGGAATATGACTATTTCATGGGTCTGCTGTGGATGCCAGAGTCTGGCCAAGTTGTAACACCCACCGGGTATAGAGGGGCCCACAGCACACAGCTCAACCACAATGCTAACAGGCAACTCTACTGAGTAGAAGATTTTTGCTAAGCATTGTGATTTTATATGTACATTCTGAAGGTTTTGTTACATGGTAGAAATATCAGCACTTTATAGTCTTTTTTCCTTAGTTGAAAAAGAAATAAATGACATTTTCCTCCAAATTGTCATTTTCTATGGTAAGGGTAATATTTAATGAAAAACCCTTTTAAAACTAACTAGCCCAATGTTCTGTAGACTCCCACAAAGTAAAAAGATAAAATTACCATTATAATATCATTTTTGACAATCGGTAAGAATCATTAAAGCACAAAATACAAGAAAGAGGTAATCCCACTAACACCATTCAGTGGTTTCTCATTAAAAGAGACAGTGAGATATTCCAAGAAGGAGATTAATAAAAATAATGTATGGATTTTTACCCTACCTCCTTGCTGATTTACATTATGTTATATAGTTGAAACAACAGGGGGAAATGCAAAATCTCTCATACAATTAATGCTGAAACACCAAACCTCTTGTTATGGTTGATTGTACATTCACAACAACACACTTGGGAAAATGAAAACAGAAGCACTTTCTATTCTTTTCTTTTCTGTGTTTTATATTCTTTCCATGTGGGCTATTTCAAGAATTCAAATTTATTTATCCATTTATTTATTTTTAATAAAGAGTGTTTCTCAGAATATATAATGTTTTCTTAAGGGAAAGCTTTCTCAATCTCAAAATAGTGTTTTTTGTTTTGTTTTGGTTTGGTTTTTTTTCTTCTCTCTAATGGGAAGATTTCCTGGTCCATCATAGAACATTAAAGTTTAAGCAATGTTTATTTCAGAGTCATCAAAGAGACTTTTAGGGCTAGGAAGTAACCCTAAGGATTATATAGCTTAACTCCCTCACCTTATGGACAGGAACGCTGAGGTTGAGTAGTTCTGCCTGATTTTGCTTTCTGCTTTGCCACATCTCATAGGGTAGAAGTAATTTTTTAAGAGAATAAAGCATTGCAAAGGTAACAAAAACAGCGTGTGGGAAAATGTAAGGATGGATGATACAGAAAGATGAACACCCCTCCTCTGAACAAGTGGATAAACAGACCAGAGGTTATGTTAAGTGGGCATGAAACAAACCAAAAAATAAGTAAAGTCATTTCTTCTAAATATTCATCAGCTTGCAGCTTCATCTGAATGACTTTGATGGTGGGGGAAAGATAATGCTTTAGCCACAGAATAAAATAAGAAAATGTGGTATCAGTAGGGATTCTGCCTCAGTCTCTTTTCTTCCCTCTGCAGGGTGTGTGTGTTGGGGGAGGTGAGAGTGGGGAAGGAGGGGGAAGACTCTATTCCCTGTTCTTTAGCCTCAATATTTGTGTATATAAAAGATATTTTCTCAGAACCAATACTGTGAGCTGTAGACAAATGACCAGTTGCTCAGGATTTTTAACATGTTAAATATGCTGATTCACAAAGCATATTTCCATATAGCTACACACTGAGTCCTCTTGCATAACTGATCCAGTGATAACTACCCATTGATGTCAGTGCTGAGTAATTCATGCTATTTTATCCAAACTGATCGCCTTTGGAATATATCTTTGTCACAAACTCTTATACACTCTTCTCTCCTGAGTCTATCACCAAAATCCTATATTAAATGGATTGAAGAAATAAATGATTGGGAAAGCTGGGATGGCTCAGGGGGTTAAGCGCTCGCTTTGAAGCCCTGGGGACTGAGGATCAAATCCCAGGCCCGGCCCATGCGGACCCATGTGCTGAACTGGGGTGTGCCCCCAGTTCAGTTCTTGCCGGAGCCTATGCGGGCGGCTCCCAACCCAGTTCCTACCCTGCGCAGCCCTGCGCCCACCTGTGGCATGAAACTGTGTGGAAAACTAATGCTGTCAACTATGGAGACTGCTCTGGGCCCTCCCCCTTCTCTCTGTCTCTGTCTCTCTCTCTGTCTGTCAAAATTAATTAAAAAATAAATAAATAAATCATTAAAAGAAGTAAATGAAATGAGAGAAAAAATATAACCTTACATTTTTGGCAAACTTAATATATTTTAGAGAACTTCCAAATATAACTTCTCATTTTATCCTCACAATAATCCTTTGTTGTAGTTACATTGGTATTATTCTCCATTTCACAAAATAAAAATAAAAAATTGAATTCACATAGCTAGTAAGTAGATGGATAAGGGGAAGAGGACAGAACCATAGACTGGAAGGCGTTTAGTTCGAGTTCCTCAATTTGAAAATGAAATCACTGAGGTTTAGAGAGGTTAAACGGGTTAGCCAGGTTGAACAGGTTGGATTATTCCAGTTTAGTATAGAATGAGAACTCCATTTGATGATTTCCAGCCTGCAGTTTTAGTCACTGTGGTACTTCCTCGTAGAAATGGGTTAAGATGCGTTAGAGCAGGGTGATGATATCCATTAGTGGATGTCAAGCATCACATTTTTAATAGGCTTCTTCTCCATCCCATCTAAGTATTCAGACTTCAGCTCACATGAGAAAACACATAAAGTGCTTCTTTAGTGTCAAGGTGTAGCGGTCAAACTGACCCAGCACCATTCATCTTAGATGACAGAAAAGTAATTTTCAAGTAAGGGGGAAAAATCTCCTATCTTTAGGGTTTCTTCTTAGCTTGGTCAGTGTACGTACTTTCAATTTTATTCTCTGATTTTATGTTTTTGTCCCTTTGTCTATTAACATTCAGTGAGATTCTTTTTCCCACCAGAAAAGCATCTTTCTTCAAGCTCCATGGGGCATTCATTTCTTCTCCCTGATTTTGTGTTGCTGCCTATCTTCATTTTATGATACATTATCCTAGAAACAGGGACCTCTTTATAGAGTACTGCCCTATTGTTGAGTTTTTTAAAATGACCTAGAGAGGGTACAAGTCTCTCCAGGGTACCTTTGTGAGTCAAGAAGGTGATGGTCATAGATGTTCAAGGACATCTTCCCCTCGCCATCTAGTCTGGCTTTCTAACACTTAGAGTTTATGGCAAGAGAGTAAGCACAAATCTCCTAGGATGGAGAAGCACCCAAAGTGCCTCCCTCCATGTGCTTTCTCTCCCTGGAGCCTCCACACTAGTGCCTTCTTAATACTGGATGAAAATCTCTGAACTTTTCATTTCATCTTCTGCCTTGTTTGGCCCCCTACAATATTCTCCATTCTTTTTCTTCTCTCTCCCCTCAGCCTCTCTCTTCCATATCACCTGGTCTTTTTCTATATGCTATTCTACCTGCAGCATAATAAAAATATATACTAAAAGAAATGCAACATTTTATACAATATTTTCTCTCCTGGTTTTCTTTCAAGGACCACATGAATTGGCACTTCTTCCAAAATCCTTTCTGCAGAAATTAGCCCCCAATTTTTACTCCATTTTCTCAACAGGTTTAGCATCCCTCAAATGTGGCCTCTTATTACTATTTATTAGCTGATGTCTCCATCCTATCTCCCCAATAAATAAGGCCTTCTTCCCTAGAAGGCTGGCAGAAACATATGTCTTCTTCTTTGACTAAGGTGTCTCACAAGAGTCTATTATGAGTACAATGAATGTTTGGTAATGATGCTCACCTTTGTACATGGTTGCATTTTTCTTGCTTTAGCTTTTAAAATTTGTTTTATGGTTAATTCTCGGTGAGAATCTGTTTTAGTTTTGAAAATCCAGGAGGGCAGGAGTAGTTTGATCTTAACAATGTCATATGTTTTAAATATTATATATCTGTAAAAAGTGCCAATATTCCAACTTATTTTCTAGTTTAGATGTGCAAAAAAAAAAAAAAATTCAAGCAAGAACTTTCATTACAAAGATAAATCCAGAATGATTTCTGGACAAGCAGAGTCATACTTTTCTATCATATAGTGTACATAAATTCTTTTTCTGTAGAAGCTGTACCTTACCATGCAAATGAAGACGTTATCATGGCTTAGACAAGATTTTGATGATAATAATAATAGTAACAATTACTGAGTTTCTGTTATACCAGGCACTGTGCTTAGCATCTAATAACCTCATTAAAAATGCTCACAGTTTTAATAAGTACTATCATTTTCTGCATATAAAGAAATTGTGGTTTAGAGGGTTTTTTTAATTTTTTTTTTATTGTTTTTGACAGAGAGAGCAAGAGAGAGAGATACACAGACAGAGAGACAACTGAACTGGGGGCACTCCCTAGTTCAGCATATGGGTCCACACGGGCCAGGGCCAGGATTTGATCCTCGGTCTCCGGCGCTGCAAAGTGAGCGCTTAACCCACTGAGCCATCCCAGCTTCCCCAAGGTTTAGAGAATTTAAACAGAGCCAGGATTAAAACCCTTCAACTTCTCATATAATAGGAGATCGAAAATGTATAAGGATGATGATAAAATATTTTCCTAAATTCCTCATAAAGTTATCTTTTTATGTAAATACATATTCCGTTAGAGTACATATTGCAAAATACATTTTTACCATTCTTGGTTTAATAGATCCTATCTCTGTCTTGTCCCAAGAATACTGCTATCTGCAAATACAAAACAAAATAATTTGACATATAAGTAAAGCTTCTAGAACCTTACATATACCACCTAATTTGTGATGGCAAGTCTGTGAGGTGAGTATTACTGCATTATTAGGATATACTTGATACTGTGAACTTGCAATAAGGTATTATAATAAAAATTACGATGAAATCCAGTATTCCTTAAAAAAAATTTTCATATTTTTCATTTGCAGATGTAAAGTTATCACTAGATAATATATCTCTAAGTAATATCTTACTTGTATACGACTTTTAAAGTACTACAAGGAAATCACAGTAGTTACAGTTTCTCCAAATCATGTCTTCTTCTAAAACAGTTAATCAACTTTTGTTATATTTATATGTCTAATAAATGGATTCTGTTCGATCAGAATTTGATGCAAGTATTTTTAGTCTTGAAATGAATGCTCAAGGATTATTGATCTGAATCACATCAACTAATAGTTTAATCAACAGGTCACCTACAAACAGCAATGTGAATTCAATTGATATACTGCTGTGCTTGTGTTGCAAAATGATTTATGCCTTGCCCAGACATAATTATAAAACTGTAAGAATTGTTGAATTATATGTAGGGCTTTACTATGAATTTCATTAGAACTTTGTTTTTAAACATTAATTGAAATGTTCTAGAGACTAACCTACATGGAACCAAATGTGAATATAGCTGTAGGGCCTATAAAACACGGAGACTTACTCTGGCTAATATAAATACCATAAATTACTGGCTGTGGGACTTCCAGTTATGGTTTCATATGCCTAGAATCCATTTAAGAAATTCCCTTTGCCAATTCACTTAATGGCAGCATAGGGCTCTCAAAAAATTAATTGTTCACAGGTCTAAAGCATTAACAATTTATACCATTATACCATTGTCTCCGTTTTATTGGATAAGACCCTGCTGCAGTTTTGTAGGTCTTTGACTAATATACAGTATTTCTTTTTTAATGCAGGTAAATGGTTTAACTATGGAATTATCTTTCTTGTCTTGATTTTGGACCTTAATATGTGGAAGAACCAGATATTTTATAAGCCCCATGAATATGGACAGTATATTGGCCCAGGGCAGAAGATATATACAGTGAAAGACTCCGAAAGTTTACAAGATTTGAACAGAACCAAGCTATCCTGGGAATGGAGGTCCAATCACACTAACCCTCGGACGAATAAAACCTACGTCGAGGGCGACATGTTCTTACACAGCCGGTTCACAGGGGCTAGCCTCGATGTCAAATGTCTGGCTTTTGTTCCAAGTTTGATAGCTTTTGTGTGGTTTGGCTTCTTCATTTGGTTCTTTGGACGGTTTCTGAAAAATGAGCAAAGTATGGAGAATCAGGACAACAATTACACTCGCATGAGAAGAAAATCCCCATCGGAACATAGCAAAGACATGGGACTCACTCGAGAAAACACCCAGGTCTCAGTGGAAGACCCACTGAATGACCCTCCTTCGGTTTGCATCGGGTCTGACTTCAACGAGATTGTCTACAAGTCTTCCCACTTAACATCAGAAAACTTGAGTGAGCCTACCAGCGGAATGGGAGCTGACCCAAACCCAGCGACTTCTAGCAGTGCACCTACGAACTAGATTCACTTACTTGGAGATATCACACAAAGCAACCCTGAGTGTAACTTTAAAAAGTTAGTCTTTCTTTTTGTAAATGTAAAGTTTACTTAGTGTTAGGTAAAGAAATAGAAACAATGCCACAACGGTGCTCAACATGCTTTTTCTAGGACTCATTGTTTTCTATTTGTATTATGATACACGTGCCTCCTGTATATCAAACAGTCCTCTAGAGATTGCTTTTCACAATTGCACAAGCTATTTACTGACTTTACAGCATAGTAGATTAGCTGATTACCTGTGTATCTGATGTTCAACCATAGTGGTGCCTTGAGACATTAAACTGTTTTTAACTGTACCAGAAATGAAGTGTGGAACAGTTCTCTAATCTACTTCACATGTTTTTTTTTATTATTATTATTTGTTTTTGTTTCTTATGGTATACAATGTTTTTTTAAATCTATACTTGATGTCTGAGCTGGAAACAGATGGAGACTAGATGGGGCTCAGGAATTATCTCTTGGTTTCTTATTCAGTAGCGGAATTGGTGACTTTCATAGCTGGACTGCAGAGATGCATGGTGATTACCTTTGAATTTTTATTGGCTGTCCGCCAAATACAAATACAGATGCAAAATTTCGTAATGGGAGAACGATAATCCAGTATGGGTCACTACTTGTGAAATGTGACTTTCTCCAACCAGTAATTAGATGCTAATACCTAATTATGTTTTCCTAATTAAAAATAAATTGCTGTTTGATTAAAAATCCTGCCCTTCACCTTTGGGAACAGAGGTTAAGAGGCACAGTTGGGTGAACTCTCAAATTTATTGGCATTTACACAAAATCTAGGAAACTAAGGAATGGACGTTTTAATCAGGGGAGGGTTGCACAGCTTTCCATCTGCAATATTTGTACATCTTTCTGTAAATATGATTTTAGACAGTGAAAATTGAAAAACATATGCCAACCCTGAGCAAGGGAACTCTTCTAAAAATCAGGCAGTGGAATCTTCTGAGAGAGAAAAGGACATGCATGAAAGAATCTGCTTGGTGGCTTATTTTGTGTGCATTTTTTTAAAGAATTAAACATCTCATGTTAATAAATAAAATTATACATCAATAACTGTTATGTCATTTTTTGTTTATAATAGAGGGATTTATTTGTATCTTAGTTAAATGATAGACCATTAAAAATGATTTTTTTAACTCCATGCCAGGCATATTAAGAAATGGAACACTCCCAACTTGCATTTAGTTTTGTTCCATAAATTGTGTTTATGGTCCTTGAGGGGATTGGGGAAGATCACCTTTAAGGCAAAATTACTTTCCTGTCACATACTGACATAACTGTATTTGTTCTTATGACTTTAAAATCTCTCTTGTTTTTGATCTATCTGCTTTTAAGCTTGCAGCGTGCTGATTTTAGCATGCATAATAGAACTATGCATTTATCTGTCACTTGCAAGCCAGCTTTAATAAACATCTTTCTACAATTGTTTACTAAGCATTTGGAACCATGCCCCTACTGTTTCTCTTACCTCTAATAGCCATGCTTGGTGCTACTTAGAATCATAAACACTGAGGACACTAAAAATACAGAGATCAAGCTTACTGTAGTAACCCAGTGACTATATCCCAAAGAAGCTTACCATGTTAACCCTGACATGTGATAATGTTGACCATTACCAAATTTGCATAGCACAGGACATTCAACTTTTGCCTCTGGGACAAGAAAAGGATACCACCTAGGACTATATTATTATTTATTCTGAAAGTCGCTGTCTTGTAGAATGAAGAAGGAAACTGATTTAGAAAGTGGGTGTTTATTATCAGTGTGCAGTCTTTATGAAAATATTAGCTGAGAATCTTTATGTGGGTATTAAAGAAAAAGTGTTCCACTGAGGGAATTAATTAGCAGAAGTAATACAGAAATAAGAAGAAGCCATAGAGTACTATACTTATGTGTTTTTAGGGACTGACAAGAGAAGCTATCAACTGATACAAAAATATATTTTTAAAGTTCCCATAAGTCTTACTTCCAAATGGAATAATTTCCAGGTATGGCATTTTAATAGTCAAACAAGATTTGAACTTTCAAAGCCTTCCAATATCCAATCTTGAGCTTTTTATCTATACAAGTTTTCTTTTTTTTTTTTTGCTACCTTTTTTTTTTTTTGCATATTGTATATTCCATTTGCATTTATACCAACAGAAGGTTAGAAAATGAAATAAAATCAAAGTAAAATAATATCATTCATGTTCAGTATTAGATTCTGAGTCATATACCAATTGACTATGATTCTACAGAGCTGTTTGAATATCAAAACTTTTGGATGAAGAGGGAATTAAATATATATATATATATAATGTGTAGAAAACTCAGAAAATGAAGAGTTATAAAAAGGATTTAAAAATCACTAACCACAGATTCTGAAGAAAGCATAACAAATGTGATGCCTTAATTGCAGTGATGCTTACGGACTGTAAACATATTTCTACTATTTAGTAATTACAGTATTCTGCACAATGCAGAAATTGAACTAATTTGACATGATTTTAGTACCCTAATTTACATCATAGAGTACTTCCTTAGTATTTTAAATGAAAAATTAAGTAAACACTATGAATTTATGCCTGATAATATATGCCTAGACACAAATCTCATCATCACATGCCCATTTATATGATCTAACCTTAGTTACCTCATCTTCTCCCCATGATGGCTACTTACCGTGTTCCCGTATCTTTTAGCACATCTCTGATCACCAGTGAATCCTATTAGAAATGCTAAGAACTGTTTCTTCTACTGTGCTCTAAAAGTCAGCCAAGCACAAAGTCTCCTTTTGCTTTTATAGCATCAGATACAAGTAGTATCCAATGGAAAGAAGTCACTACAGATTTGAAGGTGGGAGTCAATACCATTGTCATAGCTCACCATTGGGCTCTGTTAGTAATTTTGTTATGTTGTTTGGCTGTGCTGTGAGTCACCAACACAACACAACATGAGACCTGAGAAAGATAATTTTAATAAATCATCTTAGCTATACTTATTAGCAATGGCTCATGATGCCAACTGGATTGTCTGACATTTGACCCAGATCTCAGAACCCCCAACCACACATTTACCCTTCACCTTATCACCTATCCTCACTCTAAACTGATCCTTATTTTTAATTATAACTCTTGGCTATGCAACCACAATCTGGGTATTGTGCTTTTAATTGGCTTTCACCCCTTAGACTATGACGTGGCTCACTAATCTATCTGTTCTGATTTCCTCCAGCTTTGTCCCTCAGAATCTAACTTTAACCTCTCTTCTAGCCCTGCTCTTAAGAGGAGGAAAACCACTCAATTTTGCAACAGAAAAACTCACACTTTCCCTATTTATACCTATTTTTATTTTCAAACATGTTTGTGTGCATAGGGTTGTGAACCAATAAATAAATGGAACAATATGGGAACCCGTATAGATAAGAGAATCAAATATTTGGCTGACTGCCATTTAGGATTAAAACTATATTATAATTTGAACAACTACAGATTTTAGATGTAGTATTTGCAGCTCACAAGTCACCTTGTTGAAGATCATTGGAAGAGGGGGATACTTATAATGGAGGGAAAAGGTAGGCAGATAGTAAGTGGAATTTGCTGCAATGAAGTCTTAGAAATGAAAAGTGGCAGTTTTCACATGGACAAAAAATATCAGGGAGGGGAGTGAAGCCTTCGTAAAAGAAAATTCAATATAATGATACTATGACACCATCACTCCTAGAGTTAAGTAGACTCAGAATGGTATGTTCAGTATAGCTAAGGGAGTTACACAGAGGGTTGGATGGATATAGTTGGTTTTTTAAACATTCTAGTACTCAGGTTACACTGTCTGCCCCAGGAACCATGACAAAACCTGGGAGAGGAGACAGGGGACCCATGAAACAAACTATGGAAATTGGTGTTGGGGGAGTGGGCAACGTGAGTAGATAAAGACAAAAAAACAACACTTATTTCATAGGACTGGAAAATCTTTGATGGGAAAACAAACATGGGTGCAAACTCTGTGTGTAAGCATGTCCTACGCATATAAAAACTGACATCTTGGTAATAAAAATATCTGACAGGTATTTTGTGATAATCATTCTGAAAAAGTTTAGTGAGAAATAAAATTGGCCAGTATTGTTACTAATTTAAAATATGGAAAGTGTCCCTGATATTTTTTTAACTTAGTGTGAGGTACCAGTTATTTTACTTCAGACAATATAAAATACACACAATGTATTTCACAGATTTATTTCTTACCTCTGTCCTCCAACACAATTTTTCATAAGGTCTTAAGTTAAGGTGACCAGATTTTAACATTGGTAAAGCGGGACACCATTGACCGGAGGGGAGGGGGTTCTTGATTAAAAATTTGGTCTATCTCCCGCCATTCCCTAGCTTGTCGTGCATTCTTTCCAAAAATCGGGACTTTTTTTAAATGCCACCGTGGGACAAATTGTTAAAAATCGGGACTGGGAGGAAGGAGCAAGATGGCGGCATGAGAGGAGAACCCAGACATCTACCTGGGAAGGGACTTACAAACAAAAAGGAACCCACAGGGGAAACCCTGAGAAGCACCCTCAACTGAGAGAACCACACAACGCAGAACAACACACAAAGGTTAGAGGAAAAAGGGGAGAGCGGGAGAGGGAGGGAGAAGGAGCAGTTTGGG
>PVKE010030431.1:0-19634 GCA_004027555.1 Craseonycteris thonglongyai
GGCAACATGGATGGACCTAGAGACCATCTTATTAAGCGAAATAAGTCAGAATGAAAGAATCCGGAAAAATATGACCTCACTTATAGGTGGAATATAAAACTGAAAGTTACAAAGACACAGAGACCTATGGACACACCCAATAACTTGGTGATTGCCTGAGGGAAGGGGAGGAGGGGGGAGGGAGAGAGGGAGGGGAGGTCGGAGAGGGCACCAGCATTATGGACACACTCAATGGTTTGGTGTTTACCTGGAGAGGAGGGAGGAGTGGGGAGGGAGAGTTGTGTGGGGAGGGGGGAGTGGGCACCAGATACATGGGTTTGGAGGGGGACCTGATTCTAGGAGCTGGGCACATAATGCGATGCATGGGTGATGTGATGTGGAGTTGTACATTGGGAAACTGTCTGATTGTTACCAACCAATGTCACCCCATTAAATTTAACAATAAAATATAATAGTATTAAAAAGAAAAATCTACTAAATAAATAAATAAGTAAAAAAGGAAAAAGTGGAAAAACGTGTCTTTAAAAAAAAAAAAAGTTAAAAAAAAGAAAAATCTAATTATCTTACTTCAGTTATACATGCTGATACATAAGATATAGAATTAATAATAATAAAAATAATGCCAAGTAAGATAAATAAATAAATAAATGAAGATAATCATCTACACTGAAGTCATCACAGACAGTCCTCTAAGCTGACCTGACAGTGCTGCAGATGACTGTTTTCTCCACATCACTCATGGAGAGATGGCCAGGTCCAGAAACAGCCCAACATCAAACAGGGAGACCTAGATCCTACTGCCTCAGGGCCTGGAAGCAGGATGTGAAGGCCAGATTCGGCTGGCTGAATGTCCCAGGTTAAGAATCACTTACCCGGTCATAGGTGTCACCCTCTAATTCTCCCCACTTCCTGCCATCCCATGAGGTGACTCGAACTTGACTGCTATCCCTGATATCTTGCGGTACATAGCTGTGAAGGACCTTTTGTAGTCTGCCTGTTCGGGAAGTGGAGAGATCATTGGCAGCAAGATTGCCTGTGGGAATATAAATTTTAGGATTGTTTTTTCCACTTCTATAAAAAAGTGCCATCGCTCTGTGTGGTGAGCACATAATGCAATGAATAGACAATGTAATGTAGAATTGTACACCTGGAACCTATGTAATTTTTACCAACAAATGTCACCCCCAATAAATTTAACAATTAAAAAAAAAAGCCTGGGAAAGCCAGGATGGCTCAGCGGGTTAAGCACTTGCTTTGAAACCCCAAGGACCAACGATCAAATCCCGGCTCCGGCCCAGGCGGACCCAAATGCTGAACTGGGGTGTGCTTCCCGAATGTGGTGAGGCCCCCAGTTCAGTTCAAAAAAATAAATAAATAAAATAAAATAATAAATAAATAAATAAATAAATAAACAAAAATGTAAAAAAAAAAAGCCATTGAAATTTGATAGGGATTGCACTGAATCTATAGATGGCTTTGAGTAGTATGGACATTTTATGCCTGTGGAATAAAGAAATTTCAGAAGTCATGGTTCAATGAAACATCCAACCAGCAATGGTAATGATGAAGAGCCAGACCAATTCAAAGGCATAGCCAATCAATGCAGATCCCAGGGGCAGAGGTTGAAGGAGGAGAAATGTTTATTTACTATTTGCATGGCCCTACACTAGACACTATGGAATAGGGGCTGCAAAAGCCAGAAAGTTTATGTAAATATATAAAGCAGACCAGGTAAGAATATTTATTTCTAAAGAAATATGCTCACTTCAAGTAGCACATCTACTAAAAGAAATATGCTCTCTATCACTGCTTTTGAAACATGTGTCTTTCTTCAGCTTTGGTAGATACTACACTCTATTTACCCAAAATTTATCCTCCTCTTATTCCTTAGTAAGAGAATTCCAATTTTATTTGGGGGAGTCAGGTGCAATGTGCCCCAAAAGACTACATTTCCCAGCCTCCTTTTACAACTAAGTATGACTAAGTTTTGGTCAATGAGTTGTAAGCAGAATTACTATGTGCAGGGGAAGCTGGGATGGCTCAGCGGACCCTTATGCTGAACTAAGTTGTGCTTCCCATGCAGGAGGCCCCAGTTCAGCTCTCACCCCCTGGTTTGGCCCCTGGCTCTTAGGGGGCTTGCCTCCCATACAGGAGGCCCCCAGCCCAATTCCCGCCCTGCATGGCCCCAGCCCACCTGTGTGGGGAAAAAAAACCATGTTGAAAAACTGATGACGACCAATTATGGAGACTGCTCTGGGCCCTCCCTCTTCTCTTTGTCTCTGTTAAAAACAATAAAATAAATCTTTAAAAAACTAAAGAAAGAAAGAAGGAGCCCAAGTCCCTGATGATCATGGAGCCTCATACCATCCCTGGACTGCTTATATGCCAGCTTACCCATGTAAGAGAGAAATAAACTTTTCTCTGTTAAGCCAGTTAGCTGAGTTTTCTATTGTATATGACCAAACCCAATCCTAATTGATTCACCATCTAACTTTCATTTTCCTTTTTGTAATAAACACAAGTTCAAGAAACATCTCACTTTGCTGTTGGTTCTACAATAAGAAAAAATATTACCACAAGCTTGATGATAAATGGCAATTGTTACCTGCCTGGCCTCAGAGTCAAGGAGTGAATTGGAGGTGGAAACTGGGTAAAGATGTAGAGAGTACATACCTTATCTAATGAGAGTGGCCACTACTATGAACAAGGTTAGTGTTCCCACAAAGAAATATGGTCCCAATTTTTTTTTTACAGATTTTATTGTTTGACAGAGATAGAGAGAGACAGAGAGAAGGGGGAGGGCTCAGAGCAGTCTCCATAGTTGTACAACATCAGTTTTCAACATAGTTTTATTCCACACAGGTGGGCATTAGGCTGCGCAGGGCAGGAACTGGGCTGAGGGCCTCCTGCATGGGAAGCACACGCCTGCAACCCAGGGGCCTTCCACATGGAACACACACTGCAGTTTAGCATATGGGTCCTCCTCCTGAGTTGGGGCCGGGACTCAATCCTCAGACCCTGGGGCTACAAGACAAGTGCTTAACCCGCTGGGCCATCCCAGCATCCCCGTGGTCCCAATTTTTGAGGGCGCTCAAAGAAGTAAAAATTGGATTCCCTGCTTAAGAAGAATTTGCAGTTGGATATGAACTAAGAACAGAAAAGCTGGTCCAGTTCTGGTTCTACCTCCAACCTATGTAAAAGATTTAAGTTATTTAATCTCTCTAGGGTTCAATTTCTCTCTCCATAAAATATGAGGACTGGACTACGTAAAATCTAAGTTCCCTCCTTACTCTGAAACTCCTTTCTCCCTGGGATCAAAGAGCAGCTGGAATGAGTGTAAGGTGCTAGTAATTCAGCACACCTTTGAAGAGCAACTCTCAAATACTTCTTTTCCTTGGCCCTGTCCTTCCTCTTCAAGTTTCTATTTGAAATAACCCTACTTTTTTCACCCCTCTTCTGATGGATTCCCATAGCACTCAGTAAGATTAGCAGTGCTCACACAGACTGGGCTCTCTTGCATTGGACTCATTAAGCCAAATCAACATCTTTTCTCCTCTCCATCTGGACTTCCAGAAGGCTAAGATCAAATGTGGTACCTCTCTAGAATCATCCATGAAGCATATCATAAAGCTGGAAGTTAACTCAAACTGTACAAGTGGGCTGAAAAGAACTGTGCTAGAAGGGTCCATACCCAACAAACAGGCTAGGGCACATGGCAAGAAAAGCTGGCTGAGCTTAAAGGTGAGTATGAAAATCACAGCCCCCTTATGTATATTTATCAGGTCTTTAAGAAGAAATAGCCTTTTTTTATTTTTCATTTTTTAAAACGGTTTATTTTATTGTTTTTGACAGAGACAGAGAGGAGGACAGAGAGAAGGGGGAGGGCCCAGAGCAGTCTCAACAGCTGTATGTCATCAGTTTTCAACATACTTTCATTCCACATAGGTGGGCGGGGGTTGCGCAAGGCAGGAACCAGGCCAGGGGCCTCCTGCATGGGAAGCTTGCCCCAGAGAGAACCAAACTGGGGGCACACCCCAGTTCAGCATATGGGTTGGCACAGGCTGGGGCCAGGATTCAATCCTCAGTCCCCGGGGCTGCAAAGCGAGCACTTAACCCACTGAGCCATCCCAGCTTCCCCGTAACAGCCTTTTTTAAGGCAGGATGTAGGCCAGTGGATGGCTGAAGTAAACATTAACAGTGCACAAGACCCAGGCTAGTCTACTCTACTGAAACGAGTAAGACTTGTGCCTATCCCCAAAGAATTAATAATCTTGAAGAGTGAGAAGACGTATAACCAGTAAAGCTCCCACAGAAAGCTAATAATGTGCTAACAGTTGCAAGGGTGATGCCCATGACTGGGTGCATAGGAGACAGAGGCATTACTTCTCAACTGGCCAGTAGAGGTCATGAAGGAAGACTTCCAGGAGGTGGCACACTTGAGCTGAGGCTTGAAAGTTAAGAGACAGGTCAGCTGGGATAAGGTAGAGATATTTGAGAGAGAAAACACAGTATGAGCAAAGTGGGAGGCTAATTCTGGCAACAAAGGGTAGCAGGATATGGCTGAAGCACATAAAGCCTGAGGAAGAATAACATAAAGCTATAAAGGATCGCTGCAGCCAGATCTTATTGCTTTAGCTGGCAGGCTAAGGAAATGGAACTTAATCTCAGAGGCAAAGAAAACAGATGCAGAGGGGTGAAAGGGTCATGTAGTAGAATGATAAGAGCCCTACTTTAATCTGCTTTCAGAGACTTTGCTCTGCTCAGCAATCCTCCTTAGCCAACTGATAAAGAAATAGAGAAAATAATCACAAAGAGAAAAAACAAGCAAGCAAGCCCAAACCCCTTCTCTGACCTTGGGACGAAAGAGCCCATCACATTCAATGTGCATCTAACTGAGTGAGGTAGGGAGCCCTCCCTGCCCAAGACACCAGCCCTCTCACTTACGGCAACAGCCAGTCTGAAGCAATGCTAGTGTCTTCCCCCCGGGGGCTGCACACAGGTCAAGCACGGTGTTGCCAGGCTGTAGGCCAAGGGCCAGGACAGGCAGCAAGGAAGCAGCGTCCATCAGGTAGTAGTCCATAACACCCAAGCTGCCAAGCCTAGAAGAGAGAACACCTTATCATCAAATTCCAAGTCAGAAGACCCACTGGAAGTCAAGGCCACCAAGTACATGCCCTCAGTGGCTACTGAGCTCCCTACTCAGCAAAAACTCATTTCTCATACTGACACTCACTTATTTACTCACACACTTATTCATCTACACAGCAGCTACAGTGATCTCTTTAAAGCACAGGTCATGGGAAGCCGGGATGGCTCAGCGGGTTAAGCACTCACTTTGCAGCCCTGGGGACCAAGGATCGAATCCCAGCCTGTGGGGACCCATGTGCCGAACTGAGGTGTGCTTCCCATGTGGGAAGCCTCCAGTTCGGTTCTTGCCCCCAGGTTCGGCCCCTGGCTTGAGGGGCTGTGCCTCCCATGCGGCCCCTGCCCACCTATGTGGAACGAAACAATGTTGAAAACTGATGATGTGGGGAAGCCGGGATGGTTCAGTGGGTTAGGCGCTCACTTTGCACCCCCAGGGACCAAGGATCAAATCCCGGCCCCGGCAGACACATATGCTGAACTGGGGAGTGCCCCCAGTTCAGTTCTCACCGGGGCAAGACCCCGGCCTGGTTCCTGACCTGTGCAGTCCCTCACCCATCTGTGGAATGAAACTATGTGGAAAAACCAATGACACGCAACTATGGAGACTGTTCTGGGCCCTCCTCCTTCTCTGTCTCTGACTCTGTATCTCTCTGTCAAAACTGATGATGTACAGCTATGGAGACTGCTCTGGGCCCTCTCCCTTCTCTCTGTCTCTCTCTGTCTCTGTCAAAAACAATAAAATAAATCTTAAAAAAAAACCAAAAAAAAAACACCACACAGATCAATTCACTCTAATCCAGCCTTGCTAGCCATCTTGTTATTCCTTAATTAAGCCATGCATGCTCCTGCCTCATGCTGTACCTTTGGCCTGCAACACTCTTCCCCCAAATAGGCCTTAGTTGCTTCTCCACTTCTTTCAGATCTCTCCTCACAAGTTACTTCATCAGAGAGGCACTGGCATTCCCTATTATATCTAAAAACAGAAACCCTCTATTCCCATCACCTTCTATCTTTGTTACATGATTTTTCTTTTTTTTGAAGATTTATTTGTATTGTTTTTGACAGAGATACAGAAACAGAGACAGAGAGAAGGGGGAGGGCACAGAACAGTCTCTATAGTTGCACATCATTGGTTTTTCCACATAGTTTCATTCCACAGGTGGGTGGGGCTGCACAGGGCAGGAACTGGGCCGGGGTCTTGCCCTGGTTAGAACTGAACTGGGGGCACTCCCCAGTTTAGCATTTGGGTCCACACAGGCCAGGACCAGGATTCGATCCTCGGTCCCTGGGACTGCAAAGTGAGCGCTTAACCCACTGAGCCATACCGGCTTCCCCATGATTTTTCTTTTTTAAGACTTATTTTTATTGTTTTTACCAGAGACAGAGAGAGACAGAGAGAAGGGGAAGGGCCCAGAGCAATCTCCATAGTTGTACATCATCAGTTTTCTATATAGTTTTCATTCCACAGGTGGGCACAGGGTTGCACAGGACAGGAACAGGCCAGGGGCTTCCCACATGGAAGGCTCGCCCAGGGTGGGAGCCGAACTGGGAGCCTCCCATATAGGAAGCTCACCCTGGTAAGAACCAAACTGGGGGCACACCCCTGTTCAGCATATAGGTTTGCAAGGGCCAGGGCCAGGATTTGATCCTCAGAACCCGGGGCTGCAAGATAAGCACTCAATCCACTGAGCCATCCCAGCATCCCCCATGATTTTTCTTTAAAGCATATATTATTCACTGTATATGTATAGATATGTGTGTGTGTGCACACTCGTGAGTATTTTCAAAGTCAAATCATGCTTGGACTCTCTGTGAATCTCTGTGCCTCATGCCTCACAAAGGAGAATGACAACAAAACTGAAAAATCTAAGAAAAGCACAGAGTTACTATCACACCAATGGCCCACAAAATCCATTCTCCTAAAATTACTTTCTTTTGTAAGCATCACTCCTTAACCTTTTTTTGGTTCAGTTTTGAGAATCTGCTGAAAGTGACATTCACTCATTCAAAAAAAAAAAAAGCACAACAATTTTTCACACAATTTCAAGAGGTTCCTGGACTTCCTAAATATATCCTTGTTTTCCTAAAAGGTTAAGAGCCCATTAAGACAAGAAAGAAAAAAAATAAACAAACATGTAGAGGTTCCCACCCCAACTACTCTCAAGACAAGCACCTCAGGCAACTTAGGAAACCACATGGTTCTTATTCTATGGTTTGACATAAGGCCAATGCCTCCAAATTGGTCTCCAATCCTACTCCAATCTATTCCTCTGCCCTCATAGTGACTAAAATGATCTTCCTGAAGCATAATTTTGATGAGAATAGTATCAACAGTAAAAAATAGTATTTATTAATGCTGTATTACAGATATTAAAGTAGGTGTTTAGTGTGCATCATTTCACTTAATCTTTACCACAACCTTATGAGGCAGGAGAACCTGAATTCCTAAGCCAGACTGCCTGGATCTCAAATCCAGCCCAACTGCTCATTAGTTGTGTGACTTTCAGTAAATTACTTACCTTCTCTGTGCCTTAGATTCCTCATCTGTAATAACAGTACCTACCAGATAGGATTATTTAAGGATTAAAAGAATTAATATAAGTCAAGTAGCACATAGTGAACTATACTGTCAGCTATTACTATTATTTTCCAGATAAGAAAAGCAAGCCTCAGTTATCCAATGCTATGCATGTAATAAGTGACAAAGGCAGGATCCTAATCTAGGTTTTCTTGATGTCAAAGCCCATGCTCATAACCACTGTGCATTATTGCCTTTTCCCTGCTCAGAAACACTTTCTGGTGTTTCTCTAGAACAGCTCTTGGCAATTTACAGCAATATGTACTAAAGGGCACATGGTCTGAAGCCACACAGCTCTGGCAAGGTCACCCATTTTTTTTTTTTTTTTTTTTTTTTTTTAAGATTTATTTTACTATTTGAGAGAAGAGAGAGAGAGATAGAAGGGAGGAGGGCCCAGAGCAGTCTCCATAGTTGTACATCATTAGTTGTGACACAGTTTCATTCCACATAGGTAGATGTAGGACTGCATGGGGGTGGAAACCAAACTGAGGGGCCCCCACATAATAGAGGAGAACTTTCACTGCCATCCCAGCAATTACCAGTTGTGCCACAGTTCAGCATATGAGTTTGCATGGGCTGGGGCTGGGATTTGGTCCCCAGACTTGCAGTTGTAAGGCAAGCACTAACCTGTTGAGCTATCTCGGCATCCACAAGTTCAGCCATTTTTATGTGACCTTAGACCACCAGAAAAATCCCCTTTTCCTAACCTGCAAGCTCCTAGCATTCAAAATCCCCATACATGGCACCCCATATACTCTTACTTTTCCAGCCTCATCCCTTACTACTCTTAAGCATATAGCCTTCCCTCAAATCGGTAGTTAGGACTATTTCAAAAGCCTCCTAATTTACATCCCCATTTCTAGCCTTGCCCGTCTCCAATCTCTTTTCCACACAACATAGCAGTCAGAATGATATTTTAAAAAACTCAAATCTGTTCATGTCATTCCCCAGCTTAAAATCTTTCACGGTTCCCTCTGCCCCTAGAGCAAGTTTGTCCAACCATGGGCTGCTTGTGGCCCATGACAACTTTGAATGCGGCCCAACATTACAAGATTTTTTTGCAATTTCTTTTTTTTAACTCGTCAGCTATTGTTAGTGTTAATGCATTCTATGTGTGGCCCAAAACAATTCTCCTTCCAATGTGGCCCAGGGAAGCCAAAAGATTAACACCCTGATTTAAAATATACCCTTATAACCATGGAGTGGGTTGTTAATATGAAAATAATTCTTCATATAATAAGCTTTGTTGCACATACCATTTCTAAAATTCTCAGTTACAAAGAAAATATTAAACTAATGTACATTATATATTTATGAGATTGGAGGAGAAATGATTATATTAAGAATGAGCGATTCAAAGCCTGTTCTTCACCTTTTGTTGATGACTCAAATATTATTTGTATATAGTCTCTTTTTATCACTGCTCTCACTAATCACACAAGTAGTATGTAACACATTAAGATTGGATCAAAATCGATGACTTCCATAGTTTACAACAAGCTTGTCCAACCCGCAGTCCGCAGGCAACATGCAGCATAGGATGGCTTTGAATGTTGCCCAACACAGATTTGGAAACTTTTAAAAAAATATTATGAGATTTTTTGCAAGTTTTTTTTTTTGTTTTTTTTTAGCTCATCAGCTATCATTAATGTTGGAGTATTTTATGTGTGGCCAAGACAATTCTTCTTCCAATTGTGGCCCAGGAAAGCCAAAAGGTTGAACACTCCTGCCCTAGAGAAAATATCCAAAATCCTATACGGCCTTTAATACCTTCATATTCTGGCTCCTGCCTGCTTCTGTAACCTCATATTTAACTTCTTACCCCTTCTTCATCCCATGGCACCAGCTTTAATTCCTACTTAGTTTTCAGGTCTTAGCTTAAATTCACATCCTCATAAAAGAGTGGGTTATATCTCCTAATTATAAGACTTCATAACATTTTATACTGTTCCTTTGTAGTGCTTACCAAAATCATAAATAGTTTTTGAATAGCTATCTTCCTCACTAGACTATAAGCCCCATGAGAGTTTATGCACCTATAATCCAGACAATTATGAATGTCTGGTATTTGGTAGACAATAAAAATTTGTTGAATGAATCAATCCTTCAAATATCAATTCCACATCCTACAACTAACACAGAGATCTCCTTTTCTCAAAGTCTTTTTTCATTCAGCTTCATATACATCTGAGCATTAGATCAGAAGACCAAAAATTCTTTGTTTTTTCCCCAGTCTCATACTAACTGTGCCTCTAAGCAAGATTCTTTTCCTAGGCAAGTCCCACTTCTTCGGTACCATGAGGTTACTTGTACTACTCACTTTGATGAATGGTTATAAGGGAAAAATGAGAAAACAGTTGTAAATAACACACTTTTTAACTGGAGAGGGTATAGTAAGTGCTCAAGTAAGAGGTGGTTATTTTCTATATGAGATAGTAGAGAGGAATAGGTTCAAAATACAGGTTCTGGTGTCAGATCACCTGGGCCTAAATACTAGCTATACCACTTACTATCTCAGGCACCTGAAGCAAGTACTGTATTTTTCGCTCCATAAGACACACCTGACCTGCCTGGACCCGCTCTCCTTCCATGCAGTCCCTGCTTTCTGATCTGGCTGCAGGCTTCCCCACGGCATCATTAAGGTCCCCAACGTGCACTCTTCTTTACAGTATTCGCTCCATAAGATGCACACACTTTTCCCTCCACTTTTTTTTTGGGGGGGGAGTGCATCTTATGGAGCAAAAAATACGGTAAGTACCTTAACTTTTCTGTATCTCAGTTTCCTCAAATATAAAGAAGAACAGCATTACCTACCTCAGTGATCTGACAACAAAAGAAGATAACATATGTACAGCACTTAGAAAAATGCATAGCATGTATACATACTCAGTAAATATTAGCAATATTACAATTTTATTAAAGAAGGCAAAAGCTGGGCTTCTTCCTGTCTACTTCCAGCAGACATTCAGAACAGCCCCAGCCATGGCTCCAGGTCCTACCTGGCTGGAGGGAAACGACTGACATCCCCTCTGGTAAAAGTGAAGCATCGAAGGTTTGGACTGCAGGCCCAGGAAGCTGGGGATGGAACTGCAGTCTGGCCACTCTCAGGCTCCCGTTCCCCATGGGAATGGGCTTTGTTCACAAAGTCCCTGGCATTCAGTTGTTCCAGCTCAGCACTCACATGATCCCAGGCAGCAAAGTTATTGACCAGCGCACCATACTTCTGCTCTGAGAGGAGACTGACCCTGATTGATGGCCAAAGATCCCCAAACTGCACACTGTAGGTCATGTCAAAATTCTGTAGAGCCAGTCGAGTGGCAGAAAATTTGGGTTCTGTGGCAGCCTAAAAGGGAAAGAACATGCTTATTGGTCTTCTAGTGTTGTCTCTGTCCCCTACTGCTTGACTCCACCAATACCTCAGAGCCCTGGGGCAAACATGGACCCAGTTAGTGCTCACTCCTGCATTTGCACCCTGCCTCTACCTGCCAGAGAAGTGTAGGAGAGAAAAGTACTGAGGAGCTGCTCTTTCTATCTCAGGGTTGTAAGAGAAAGGAAGCTGTTAACTCTCATGTTAGCATGTGGGAGTCACCAAGAAAGGGGGCACTCCTTGAGGCCTTGGAGTAAGAGAAACTCAAGAGAATGGGAGCTCAGGAGAGGACTCTTGAGGAAAATCTATGGAAGGTTGGAAGAAACTATGAAAACCTTGGAGGAAGTTTCAGATTTTAAAATAAAAGACTCTTTTTTCTGAACAGTCCTTCCATTTTCTAAAGCACTTTCATGTCTCCTAGCTTATGTGAACACCACAAGATAGCTCAGTGGGATGCAAAAAATACCAACTTTCTACATTTGATAGCTATGAGGGTAACTTACCTAAGGTCAGCTGTGGCTGACACCATAATTCAATCACAGGGTTGAGGGTCATTTTGGGAGAGTTCCCAGACCCCAGGAAAGTAAAAAAGGAGAACTCACAGAAATCTTGAAGTACAAACCAAAATGGGAACTTTTAGGATGACTGTTATGTGGGTAGCATAGAGGAACATCAGTCAGGCTTCAAAAGCATAAAAGATTCAAAAGGAAAATAAAGACATCAGCTGAGGAGTCTGTAAGTTGTTCCTGGTTGCCACAACTAGGAAGCTTACTATATAGTTGGCTTGGTCCTATTCCCAGCTGTGAATCGCTCTGGCCTGGATTTCTGGCTTGGTCAGAACTCTTGCTCTGTCCCTCATTTCTTGTTTTGGCAGGGACTCTTGCTCCGAACATGATTTCTGCTACAGTGGGGGCTCTTACTCTTGCCCCGACTCTTGCCATGGTGGGGACTCTTGCTTGGTCTCCGGCTCCGACTTTTGCTTCGGAGGGCACTCTTGCTTGGGCCCTGACTTTTGCTACACTGTGGAATCTCAGTCTGTCCCTGATAAACACCAAGTTGAAGACTCTCGGATTGATCCTGATTTATGCTTTGGTGGGGACTATTGCTCCAGCTCTGATGGAGACTCTTGCTTTCACTCTGACTTCTGCTAGGATGGTGGGAATCCTCAGTCTGAATCTGACTTCTGCTTTGGTGGGTATTTGTGTTCTGGCTGTCACTACTCTGGCATTCACTAATAAAAGTTGAACTACGGCTGGGATTAGTGCTACAGCTGGAATTCATGGAAGGCATAGGACAGCTGTAAGGGATCTGGGGGGACTCTTTGCGGGAGCCTCGAGAAGCCACAGAGTAGACATGGAGGCCACAGGGCATAGTATCAGGGTGGGCCCGGGGTTGGGGGGCAATGGGTAAACTTTGGAGGTCAAAAGGTGTTCTCAAAGGGATAAAAGAATAAATATGCGTTGAACACGGAGGCGCCACAGGCTGACAATGGGATTGAAGTGGGCCCCTAGAAGTGCCATAAGTACCACAGGGGGGCACCATGGGCTGGTTATGACACTGAGAGGGACCCGTGGAACCAGAAGGTGGGCAGGGATTGGGGGTGGGGGCAACCACAGAATATATATGGGTACTACAAGGGGCTCCTAGGGGGGGTCCATCGGGGCGGCTGTGAGCATATATATTGGGTAAGATAGGATCACAAGGAAGGCAGTGGGGTAGGGAAGTGGGAATAACAGTTTTGAGGGTCTTAGGGACTAGGACAGGTAAGGTAGTCCCTTGAGGAAGTTCTTTGGGGCAAGAATTTGAGCAAGTTGTGATGGATTCCACCACACAAGAAGGACCAGAGAGACCAGCAGGATGGGAGGGAGGTGGAGGAGAGGTGCTAATTGTAGGGGGCCTGAGTTGGTCAGGAGTGACCACAGAGTGACATCTGTGGAGAGTATGTGGCTGTTTTAACTCTGGGGATTTGGGGGACTTCTCTTGGGGGCAAATGGGGGTAAGAGGGGGTTCATTACAGCTTCTACAGGGGATTGACTGGGGTGGAGATATAAACTGGTTGCCCAGGGGTGAAGGGAAGGTAGAATAAGGACAATGAGAGGACAGGGGGAGAGGTGGTTCCTGGGGACAAGAGGGGCCAGAAACCGCCGTGCCAGAAAAGAGGTAAGAGCTCCCACCAGTCTCCCAGGAGGAAGTGGACGAAAAGCAAGGATTCCTGGGAGCCTGGGACTGGGGTGAGCAAGAACCAGTAAGCCCTGGAGGTAGGCAAATGACACAATAACGGCTCCCAGGAGCAGATATGTGGGCCTCTGGGGGAAGATGGGAATAGTGATATGAGCCCTCTTGCGGTGAGGTGAGACAGCCAACCACACCTGCCTGAGAATAAAGTGGAGAACCACAATTTTTCCCAAGAGGAGGGTCAAGCTGTGCTTTAGGTTCACAAGATGGAGGCTTAAGATGGCCTTGGTAAAATTGGCCAGTGGGCGGGGAAGATGCTGAAGAAAGAGGAGGATCATTACTTCTCCCTGAGGACCAGGGAGGGCACAAAACCCTGTGAGTAAGGGGTGGGGAAATTACAGGTATAGTTTCCATGGCATGGGGAGCAAGGGGAGATGAAATCCCCTGGGAACCATGAGTGACAGGAGGTGAAATCATGAGGTCAGTTTCCAAATCCACTGGAGTGAGGGGAGGAGAAGTCACAGGGCTGGTTGGTGGCGGCCGATGAGTGACAGGAGGGGAGGTCACAGGGCTTGTTACCAAGACTGAAGGGTTTTCAGCACAGTAACAAAGGGAAGTGTGGTGGTCGATGTACGGGCTTCCCGGACAGGGACGTGATGTTGTCGCGGGACTGACCCAGCTGCAGTAAGGGCTTCGTGGAAGGAGAGGGGGTGATCTCAGAAGTCCGAACCGGTCAAAACAAGGGCTCGGAGGGAGCAAACCCGAGGGGACAGGCTCGCGGCAGTATTGCCTTACGAGGAGTGGAGAACAGGGTTCCAAAGAACATCTCACCAGACGCTGGGGAGGTTGTGGGGGTGAGGAGGAAGGCTCTGGGGCTGAGGGTGGGGGTGGGGGTGGGGAGGAAGGCGGTGTGGGCGGGGAGGGAATCGGTCGGGATAGGGAGAGGGGAGTGCCGGTTAAGGAAGAAATCCCAGGGCTACAAGTAAAGGCAGAGAAAGGGTCTCTGGAGAGATGGGGAGAACTCAGAGGATGAGAGTCGGTGCGCGTTTTGCCCCGGTTTGGGGAAGGGCCGGAGGTATGAACAGGGTGGTCGTTGTAACCTTTCCTGGGCGCAAGAGGCAGCTCGAGGGTGAGGAAGGGGTTAAATCCTTTCCCGGAGGGCAGCGGAGACCCAGGAAGGAAAGGGAAGTCGCTTTGACCTTTTCCGAGGGGTGAGGGTGGCCTGGCTGGAAATTCTGTAGGAAAAGGAGAAGAGGTCATGGGTGGAGGGGGGTAGGGAAGAGGATGGGGTAGGAAAGGGGGAGAGGGAAGAAGGGAAGTGGGGCCAAGGGGAAGGTACCGGTAACTAGGAGATGGGGAACAAAAGGCGGTGACCAAACTGGAAGGCTGAGGGCGGAGGTTATGACGTAACTTAGAGAGGTGGAGTCAGGAGGCTGATACGTAACAAGAGGGAGTGACCAAGACCTGTGGCGAAATAAAAGAGAGCACAGAGGCGATGATGACACAGATGTGAGAGGGAGGAGCCTAGCGACGCCCCCTAAAGGGCAGGATAAAGCGCCAAAGGCGTTTCAGAGAGGCGGGAGTAGTGAGACAGTGGGATGTGAATTGGAAGGGCCGAAGAAGTTCCCGAGGAACGGCAGCCAGAGGTTGCTGTTACTGTTCCCTCGGCTGAACCTTACCCATTTCTTCTTATATCGGTGTCTCCGCGGGACCTTCGCAAAGTCCGCATGCTTCAGCAGGCCCCGAACACTCCTCACTACCAGCGCAGCCATGTTGGCGTGCGCCTCCGAGTAATTCCGACCGGAACAGCAACGCGACACTCGCGGGTTCCCGAGAGGTGGTGCGCGACACTCCTGATGAAAAGGGGAGGGACTTACGGCTGACTCCTCCCTGAGCTCCACCCATCTTTACATCTCGAGTGCTAACTCCGTCGCTCCAGGAATCTTTTGAGGACGCTGGAAAAGAGCAACCTTCCAACAGAGTGGTGGCTCCGCCTGGGACCCTGGAACTTTAGGAGAGACTCCGTAAGTCTCTAACCCAGTAAAAATCAAGTGGGACTGGGAACTGGTAGTTGAGTACTAAAAGAGTTGGCTAGGCAAAAAGGCCTCTAAGGGAAAACCGGGATGGCTAAGTGGGTTAGGCGCTCACTTTGCAGCCCCAGGGACCGAGGATCGTATCCTAGCCCCGACCCGTGCGGACCCATATGCTGAACTGGGGAGTGCCCCAAGTTCAGTTCTCACTGGGGTGAGACCCCAGCCCAGTTTCTGCCCTGTGCAGCCCTGTGCCCACCTGTGGAATGAAACTATGTGGAAAAACCAATTATGTGCAACTATGGAGACTGTTCTGGGCCCTCCCCCTTCTCTCTTTCTCTGACTGTATCTCTCTCTCTGTCAAAAAAAAGGGGAGGGGAAGCCGGGATGGCTCAGTGGGTTAAGCGCTCACTTTGCAGCGCCGGGGATCGGGGATCGAATCCCGGCCCTGGCCCGTGTGGACCCATATGCTGAACTGGGAGCTCCCCCAGTTCTGTATCTCTCTGTCTCTGTCTCTCTCTCTCTCTCTCTGTCAAAAATAAATAAATAAAATATATTTTAAAAAAAGGGGGAAAGCTGGGCTGGCTCAGCAGGTTAAGCGCTCGCTTTGCAGCCCCGGAGACCAGGGATCGAGTCCTGGCTCCGGCCCATGCAGACCCATATGCTGAACTGGGGTGTGCCCCCCAGTTCAGTTCTTGCTGGGGCCTATGTGGGAGCCCCCAGCCCAGTTCCTGCCCTGTGCAGCCCCGTGCCCACCTGTGGAGTGAAACTATATGGAAAACTAATGCTGTCAACTATGGAGACTGCTCTTGGCCCTCCCCCTTCTCTCTGTCTCTCTCTATCTGTCTGTCTGTCAAAAACCAATAAAAATAATTAATTAATTAATTAAATAAAAAAAAAACGGCCTCGAAGTTGCATGGAGAAAGATCCTAAGGTAGAGGGAAAAAAACCTAACTAGACATGTAGGCAGAGAAGGATTTCAGTGAAGCTAGTGAAAGCTTAAATTTCTGGACCTGTCATTTACACTGCCCCTTCAAGGTCCTGTACGTAATGTATTATTTTTCTTAAAGAGGACTTCCCGGACTGTGTAAGTTTGGGGCTCCACAAAACCTGACTCCACCAGAGGGAGCCAGTAGAGAGGTGATACACATCTGACAGCTGATGATCCAAGTTGGTAGGAAGGTCAGATAAGAGAAGGTGATTGTCTGGATTAGTGTGGTGGCAATGAAGATGGAAAGAAGTGGATGGATACCACCTATAATTAAGAGAGAAAAATTACAGAACTTGCTGATGGGCCCTATCAAAAATAGTACATATTATACTACCAGTTAATAGCTGTTCTCTTACCCTATTTTTATTCTTACAGCTTATTAACACCTGATATGTATTTTTCTTATAGACTGCTAAGTTATAATTTTCAAAAGGTGAGATTTATATATTTATACAAATATAAAATGAACACATACCAAAGATTTTAATCATCATAATAAACTACTTACCCATCATTATTCTAAATAATGAAGGAACCAGTAAGATGATAAGAATTGTTCAAATGAGAATTTGAGTTGCAGAGATTTAGATTATCAACCAAAGAAATGCTGAAATTAATTTGTTAAGAGTTGCAAACTCATTAATATCCTATTAAGTAACAAATGGACATAAATTCCATCTTTACTGGACAATATTCATGTACATTACTATGGATAGGTATCATTTGCATTGCTCTCAGACAAGATTTACATTGTCATCAGTTTTCTACAAGTTAGCCTCTATTCCTACAAAGTTGTAGGATAGTCTAGTCCAGTGGTCAATAGAGTCAGGCAAAGGTATACACCAACACTACCATGAAAAAGCAGTCAGTAATCAATCCTCTTCTGCCCATTTATATGTTCTGGACAATTTGTCTGTACATGTCTTCCTCACTAGAGTGTAAGGTTTAAAAGAGTAAGGGTTTTTAAAACTTCATTGCTGAATTATCATATCAGCACCTAGAACTGTATGTGGTACATAGTTGGCCCTCAATAAATATAAACTGAGTGAGTGAAATGAGAAAGTAGAAATGAGTGTAAACAAATTTTTCAAGAAGTTTGTTACAGGGACCTGGCAGTTGTAAATTGGAAGGAAGTATGTGTATAGAGAAAGGTCTTTAAAAACAAAAAAAACCTCATAGACATTTAAATCTAGATAAGAATCCAATGAAGAGAGACTGGATATACAAGAGAGGAGTCAGGATCACAACCCAAATCCTGTGAAGGGCCCCTTCCCAGGGTTAGACTAGATCAATGATTCTCAATTTTTTTGGTCTCAGGACTCCTTTACACTCTTAAAAATTCAGAATTTTCAGCTTTTGTTTATTTGTCTAATACAGGGGTCTCCAAACTATGGCCCGTGGGCCAGATGCAGCCTGCGAGGCCCTCTCATCCAGCCCGTGGAGACCTTTTTATCTACGAAAAAAAATTACAGAAATTTACATGTATCCTGCCAAGGTCAGCCGCTTACTTTTTCTACTTCTGTTCACAATCAATGAGATGATAGAACACCATCTAGTGGCAGAGTTTTTAAATGGTTTGCTGCTTGTTCAAGACTTGATTATTTTGATCACAGTTTGCCAGTTGCGGTTGACTGCTGCGATGAGGAGGTGTAGGTGTCAGTTAGCGTCTAATTGCGAAACGTGTTGCATTCTATTTTATTTAGTGATAATTTCCTTTGCGTAATTACTTACCAGTGTGTATAAAGTATTGGGAATGTCGTTAGTTTAACAAGAATTTTCCGAATATTCTGAAGAGGAAACATTAAAAGCAACAATCTCTCTATCATAAGTGGATATATTTGCAGACTGTATTCAGGTAAGTTTAACTTAAGAAATCATAAGAATTTTTAAAAATTGTTTTGGGTCATTTGCAGCTATAATTGCGACAAAATTAGTTCGCATAATCAGGTTTTTTGAGCGATATTGTGTGCAAGATACTTTCAATTTCACTATTTATTCATGTTGAAGTCACTTTGTTTTAGTACCCAACAATGGCCAAGAAGAGGAAAAGAAAAATAGACGATGAGTGTCGGCAATTTCAAGAAGAATGGAGTTTGAAATACTTCTTCATCAAATCCGGCAAGAAAGCATTGTGTGTGATTTGCAACGAAACCATGGCTGTGATGAAAGAATGCAACCTGCACCGTCATCATTGAAGCAAACATCAGGAGAAATATGCACAGTTGGAGGGTAAAGTCCGTGCTGAAAAATTTTCTAAATTACAAAATCAACTCACATCTCAGAGGACATTGTTCAGTAAATCCTCAAATGAAAATGAATCCTTAACTAAGGCCAGTTATAAAGTTGCCTACGTCCTGTCTAAAAGTGGCAAACCGTTTACAGATGCTGAAGTAGTGAAGGAATGTTTGTTGGAGGTGGCTGAGGAACTTTGCCCAGAAAAGTCGAAACAATTTAAAAATGTAGCTTTGGGTGCAAATACCATTGCCTGCCATATTGCAGACATGGGTGAAAACATTATGACTCAAATAGCGAAAAATGCAAGCAAGTTTTGCCATTTTTCAATCACAATGGATGAATCGCTGGACAGCTGTTCCACCTCTCAACTGCTTGTGTTCATTAGAGGTGTGGATGAAGACATGAACATAACACAAGAGCTGGCTTCCCTACATAGCATGTATGGCACTGTTACCAGAGAGGATATATTCAATGAATTGAAAAAAAAATTTGCTAATTATAACTTGGACTGGACTAACCTCAGTTACCTGACTGTTGATGGAGGAAAGAACATGAGTGGCATAAAGAAAGGCTTGGTTGGACAAGTGAAGCAGATATGTAATGAGAAAAACATTCCACAACCAGTGTTCCTGCACTGTATTATTAACCAGCAAGCTTTGTGTGCTAAATATGTGGACATTAGCAGTGTACTGAATCCTGTGGTGAAGATGGTGAATTTAATAAGGTCACATGGGCTCAACCATAGACAGTTCAGAGACATGTTGAAAGATACAGACACAGAAGCACAAGATTTACCATATTACACAGCAGTAAGATGGCTAAGTTGTGAGAAAGTTCTGAGCAGAGTATTTGAATTAAGAAAGGAAATAGGTGACTTCCTGGAAAGTAAAGGCAAGCCACAGCCATTACTGTCAATGAAGAGTGGGTATGGAAATTGGCCTTTGCTGCAGACATAACTAGTCATTTAAATTTTCTGAACCTAAAACTACAAGGAGAGAAAAATCTAGTTTCTGATCTATACACCCACCTAAAGGCCTTCAGATCTAAACTTGTCTTGTTTTTGGAACAAGTACAGGCCAACAACTTGACGCACTTTCAGCAGTGCAAGGTCTT